>CAUYSK010109842.1:0-18447 GCA_963575035.1 Avahi laniger
TTCTAGTAGGAATTTTCAAACCGAGAGAGGAAAAGTCAATGCCTGATTTCAAAGGACAAGCTGACTCTTTCGTTAGGAGCTAATGCAGCTGGTAACTCTTATTTGAAGTCAATGCTTATTTACCATTCTGAAAATCCTAGGGCCCTTAAGAATTATACTAAGTCTACTCTGCCTATGCGCTCTAAATGGAAAAACAAATCCTGAATAACAATACATATGTTTATAGCACGGTTTTGTGATTATTTTAAGCCCACTGTTAAGAAGTACTACTCAGAAAAAAAGATCTCTTTCAAAATATTACTGCTTATTGACAATGCACATAGTCAACCAAGAACTCTGATGACCATATGCAAGAAGATTAATGTTGTTTTCATGCCTGTAACATAATATCCATTCTGCAGCTTTTGGATTAAGGAGTAATTTCAATTTTCAAGTCTTATTATTCAGGAAATATATTTTGTAAGGCTATGTCTGTTATAGACAGTAATTCTTCTGATGGATTTGGACAAAATAAATTGAAAACTTTCTGAAAAGAATTTGTCATTGTAGATACCATTAATAGCATTCATAATTTATGGGAAGAGGTCAAAATATCAACATTAACAGGAGTTTGAAAGAAGTTGATTCCAACCTTCGTGAATGACTTTGGGAAGCTGAAGACTTTAGTGGAGGAAGTAACTGCATATGTGGTGGAAATAGAAGAGAAACAGAATTAAAAGCGGAGCCTGAAGATGTGAAGATGTAACTGAATTGATGCAATTTCGTGATAAAAGTTGAATAGATGAGGAGTTGCTTCTTATGAATGAGCGAAGATAGCTTTTTTTTGTTTTTTGTTTTGTTTTGTTTTTTCCATCTCAGAAATCTACTCCCGGTGAAAATGTTGTGAATGTTGTTGATTTGACAACAAAGGATTTAATTGCCAAAGCACTGGCAGGGTTTGAAAGGATTGAGTCCAATTTTGAAAGAATTTCTACAGTTGGTAAAATGCTATCAGACAGCATCACATGCTACAGGGTAATCATTCATGAAGGGAAGACTCAATTGATGTGGCAAACGTCATTTTTGTCTTTTAACAATTTGTTGCAACCACCCCAACCTTCAGCAACCGCCACCCTGATTGGTTAGCAGTCATCAACATGGAAGAAAGACCCTCTACCAGCAAAAAGATTATGGCTTACTCGAGGCTCAGATGATCTATAGCATTTTTTAGTAATAAATAATTTTTAATTACGGTTTGTACATTTTTAAGACATAATGTCATTTCACACTTAATACACTACAGAATAGTGTAAACATAACTTTTATATACACTGGAAAACCAAAAATTTGATTTGTATGACTTGCTTTATTGTGACATTCATTTTATCTCAGTGTTCTGGAACTGAACGGCTCAATATATGCAAGGTATACATGTATATGTAACCAAGATTTCTACCCCTAATGTACACAAAAATTTAAAAGTGTCATTCATCTCCTTCTTATTTCACTTTTTTCCTGGCATGATCTCACATTCCCCTAAGGCAGCTTGTTAAAAGCACCTACTTAATCTCGTACCATATAAAACATCTCATACAAGAAATTTTATTCCTTTATTATCAAGACTCCTTTGCCTTATATTATAGTCCCTGAGTGCTTGGCCCTTTAGAAGGAATTTTATAAGACAAAAAGTCATGGAAATGTTAGTGACCAAAAAATTCAATTGACTTAATCCAATAAACATTTGGATAGCTTCTCTGATAGCAAAAGTTCAAGTTTGATTGGGATGGTAAATTAAGTTTAAAAGAGATGCTATATTTTAAAAAATAATCTAATAGAACAGGAAACACGCATTATGCCAGAGTAAAAACCATCAATCTAAATAATAATAATAATGCATTTATTGAATACTCACATTATTCCAAGAATGGCGCTTAACATCTTAAGTCATTATCTCATTATATCTCCAAAAGGACTCAATAAATTAGGTCCTAATAATATCTCATTTCTATAGACGGGAAAACTTGAAGTCAAGAAATTTACATGATTTTCTCAAAATGGTATTTATTTATTTAATTTTTTTTTTGAGACAGAGTCTCACTCTTTTGCCCAGGCTAGAGTGCCGTGGCATCAGCCTAGCTCACAGCAACCTCAGACTCCTGGGCTCAAGCAATCCTCCTGCCTTAGCCTCCCGAATAGCTGGGACTACAGGCATGTGCCACCATGTCCAGCTAATTTTTTCTATATATTTTTAGTTGTCCGATTAATTTCTTTCTAATTTTTAGTAGAGACGGGGTCTCGCTCTTGCTCAGGCTGGTCTCAAACTCCTGAGCTCAAACAATCCACCTGCCTTGGCCTCCCAGAGTGCTAGGATTACAGGTGTGAGCCACTGCACCCGGCCAAAATGGTATTTATTAAACGGGAAAAAATAGAATTTGAACCCAGATGTCACTGGTATTAAAGCCAATTTTCCACTGAACCCATTATACTGTCTTATTATGCCTAATTCATTAGATTTGCATATAGAAAATACATATATTTATTATGTGATTTTATTTTTAAAATTCAATCCAAATTATATTTTAAACCTTCATTTTACTAGAGAATAGAGTCTCTTTTTGTTCAAGATGGTCTTTCTCTCTTTCCTGGGTTTGTTTGTAAACTCAAGTAAATTTCAAGAGATATATATGTATGAAGCAGAAAATATTAGGCATTTAATCAGGATCTTCATCTCTTTCTTCTGCCATTACCTTATATGTCATTATTTGATTCTAAAGTTTAATCTATGGTCCACACAGGTGCCTGCTGTGAGTTCCCTTTATCCTATGTTTCCTTGGATCAAGCTCTCCTCTCTCAGGTACTCAGGAGTCCAATCTTTGGGCCATAAAAATCTCAAACATCTGTTTAGCATTATTCTTCACTTTATATTTTGAAAATGACATCCCACGAAATTATACACATGCATGCTCACAAACACACACATTTTCTCTTCAGCAACTCTGTTAAGCAGCAGAACAATTTTATACCCAATCTACAAGTGAGAAAATTGAGGCTTTATACATTACATAATTTTCTGAATGCTATGTGACTAAAATCTGGTAGAGTGAGAAAAATGATGAAAATATTTTATGTTCTGAATTTAGAGCTTTGAAAGTAAAACAACAGTGTTGTGTAAATTCATCAAAGGAAGTGATTATGTGTGGTCAGGATGGTGAAGTGTGCAGAAAACAGAATCATTAACCAAGATTAGAAGAGATCTGAAGACAAAAATGTCATCAGAAGTCAATAGTAAAGAAAAAAGAAAATTTTAACATCAAAAGATCTGGGACTGCAATTTGAACTGTGATGTTAAAATAAAATAAAATAAAATCTGGGATGAGTAAGTGGGTGGAGTGAAAGAAGAAGGTGGCCGTGAAATAAGGATTTAAAAAAAGTAGTATAAACTTTTTCAGTTTTTTTGCATTTAAAATAGATTTGTATTAGAGCACCGACTTTACGTGCAAGTATTCTAATAAATGTAAAGAATCATGAGCTCTACTCCTTGTCTTCAACTAATTTACACACGGTTTTATCATAAATCAATGTTTTCTGTATACCATATGATACACATGAATTTTTACAGAATTTTTCAATATTTAATTTAAAATAATGAATGATGACAATGCTGCATCACAGGTAGCAGAGAACAGAATATTTAGATACAAGGAAGTTTTCTGAAATACCTGAGTAAACATCCCACAGACTACTTATGCAAGAAGAGACAATTTGTTACTGTTCTATGGTAGTAAGGCATCACTTATAAAGTGATTTAGGGAACTGAAAAATTTTACAGAAAATGTAGTAGCTTATGTCTTAGCCATCTGTTATATGAGAGATGCTTTATACAAGTTGATTAATTTAATCTGCATAACCCTACTACTTAAATATTGTTTTTCTTATTTTAGTAATAGTGTAAATATGGTTCATAGTTTAAGAACTTATTAAATTAAATTGGTTAGGAATTAAATGCAAGTCTTTTCTCTTCCAAGGCCCTCCATTCTCATTTATTATAGCTTAGTGCTTCTCCATTTTCACGATAGACTCGTAAGAATATTTTTGTAAATCTTTTTAAACTCTTCAAACAATCTGTGTTGAGACACAATTTGAAATGAATCTGACAGGGAATAACTCTTATCTCTTATACAAACTGATACTCTTGACCCACTCCCAACAGTTGGCGTGCCCTGAATGCCAGAGCCACTGAAGTGGGACCTCACAAATCTCTTATATTTCTAATATTTCTCGTGGGCACCTGGTAAAAGCTTATGGAAAAGAACTTAGCAATGAATTAGATACTCCTTTTTGTAAGGGTATCTCAGATAATTTAAGCTGTCACAATAGTCCATACTTGGCTTTTAAAAATTTGTTAAACTTCAGATTTTTTTTCTTATCTATTCTAATGGTTTCTACTACTTTCTCCTATTCTCTGCCAAAGTTGAAACATTTTGTGTTTCTCTCCTCAGAGGTGTTTGGTACTGTTTAAAATTCAATTCCGCTGGCTTCCCTGCAACCTTAGCTCTCAGACAGGCTCAAAAATATAATTTTATAGATTATTCTGATTTTTTTCATGTATGACATTTATTTATAGCTTTTTAAAAAAATTTAAATGGAAATGGAACCTAATATTGTTTGAAATTCCTTTCAATGTTAACATTTGGGTCCACATACAAAAGAATGATTGCGTAAATCAAAGTTTTGACAGAGTTCTATGGTCTCGTTATGTGACTAAAACCCTGTTTTCTTCTCACGTAACAACAGCACACATTCATTGAAAAATTAGGAGAACAGAGAATGATACTAATTGTTTTATATGCATTATTCTCATTTAATCAGAAAACTTCCTTCCTTTGAGGAAGTTGATTTTTGATCCCCATCTATATAAGGAAATGTTGAACGGCCTATGAGCACAGAGCTAGAATGTGGAAGAAAAGGGATCCATTATTTAATTTGAGACCTTTACTTTTAATCACTAAGTAATAAGGAGTCCTCATTTAATAATCTCTTCTTTTCATATGAACAAGTCACAAAATTTTGTTTCATTGCATAAGTCATGACAGAGCCTGGAGTACAAATTTCTGAAATACATAGTCACACTAGATCTTTCTTCAACAAAGTTTCCTGAATACATGATCATAGTCTTAATCCTCAGTTATGAAAATAGCCCTTGCTCATGTTTTTGTATTCCTCTTTTTAATGGGACTTCTGATACAAATTTCAGGTTTGTGCCAGATGGTTGTAAATTGAAAAACAAATAAAAAGAGAAATAAAATATCCTTACCCTTCTTCTCCCTGGCCACATATACCCAATAAAAATAATAGATAGCAGATTAGTTTCCAAATTAATAGACTATTTTACCAGATAGTATGTTAGCTTAAGAAAAATCTGACGGAAAAAATTGTAAGTGACATTAGGTAATGGGTGCCTTTTTTTACAAAGTAAGAGCAAAGTAACTCCAAACAAAGAAATTAAAAATATATATATTTATAGTAATGAAGAGTTTAAATTAGTGAAATTCTAAGCAGCTCTTTGGTATTTTGGAGATTGGCTGGAGACAGTGATAGTGGAAGAAGAATTTTATTGAACTGTAAAAAATATGTCAAATTGTTGGACTTTCTTTTTGATGTGTTCTTCAGCTTGTCAGCTTATTTTTTTCATTATATTTAAGAATTTAACAGAGAAGAGGAAGAATCAATCTCCAAACATGGCAGAGGAAAATGGGTATGTCTTCATTCCTTTTGCAAATATTCTTTCTTTTTATGAGAAAGGAAAGTCATTCTGGCAGAAAAAGTGAAGAATGTGTTCACTGAATCTCTTTTATTGTTCATTCCCATTTCTCTTCCTCTGTCTACCTTGTCATATTTCATAGTCATTCTGTACCTTTCTCATCAAGCTTTTTTACTTTTTTCTGATTTTCTCCATTCTTCTTAACAGTCCCTTTTCTTCATCTCCCTTCACAAAATATACCATCTTTCATCTTCATACATTATATACTTTCTTTTTTCTTCAATGTGACACTAATTTCTTATTTCTAAATTAGGTAATAGGAAATTGAATCACTATCTATTTCCTTCTGGTCTAAGTGAAATAGCAAAAAATCAATAACTGGAGACAGGTCAACCAAAGGCCTTGTAGGAGACCATTGATCAGTGAAATAATATCTAGTCTCTGTGCATATGTGAGTGTGTGTGCAAGTTTGTGTATGCTATGTAGCGTGTATGTATGTGTGTAGATGTATTTTTGTCTATGTGTGTTTTTATGTCTGTGCCTATATATGATGTATATGTGGTATTGTGTCTGTGGGCATATATGGTGTTTGTGAGTGCATGTCTCTGTGTGTGCTGTGAGTGTATGCTGATAAAAATATCCTATGCATAAATAACTCATGTCAGGTCTTGTAAAAAATGGTAAGTGACTTAGTCTTAAATATATTTTAAGTAGATTTGTGATGGATTCAGAAACCATGTTTGTTTTAATTTAAAGCCTGATATGGCAAAGAGTACAAAAAAATAGACTTGCAAAAGTAGTTCTCTAATAAAGGAAGTGGGAGCAAATTATTAATGTTATAATTACCTTATTGGATTAACTATAGTAAAGTTCCATTGAAAGGATCCAAAAAGTTATTAAAATCAGGAGCGAACTGCTTACCTAGATATTAGCAGATTTGTTCAGGTAAGTGCACATGACCATGGCTTCAGTGGATGCTCTTAAAAATCTGTCTCTAGTGCCACTTATGCAGTACATTTATTGGTAAGCAACAATGAAAGAAAGTGCTATTTTTTAGACTAATGTTGAAAGATGATAATGCCTATTATAGTAGTATTGCAATAAAAATTAACGAATAGTGTTTTGTTTAGAAACTGCAAGTTGATATTAGGCAACATGTTTCTCTTAATACAAAATCTCTTGTTGGTGTTTCTAGTCTTCCAGTCTTATTTTAAAAAACGCTTACTGGACCATATGTTCTTTCTAAAAGATATTTTCATAAGTTTTTCCTTCTCAGAAAAAACAAGCATGAGAGGAGTGAGATGAACAGATGACGATGTTCTCTGATATTGTTTCTGGTAGAAATCATGAAGAACCTAATGTAGTTGAACTAAGAAAGCCATATGGAAATTAAAGGAAGGCAAATTCTTTGTTTGATTCCATATACATAAATTCAACATGTAAAAAAGCTCATAAAATTATAAACAATTCCTTCTGGTAGAGAAATACTGTTGGAAACTTTTCAGAATAATACAAATAATATAAAGAAAAAAAGAGACAGGAGGCAGAGTAAGATGGCTGAATAGAATTTTCCAGCTACTGTCCCCCATCCCAACAGGAACACCAACTTGAACAACTATCCACACAAAAAAGGCACCTTCAAAAGAACTAAAAATCAGGTGAGCACTCATGGTACCTGTTTTTAACATCATATTAAAGGAAAGAGACACTGAAGAGTGCAGGAAAGACAATCTTGCATTTTTTATACAATCCCTTCCCCATCTCCCAGCGGGGCCGTATTCTTGGGGGAGGGAGAGTGAAGTGATTGTGGAAGTTTGCATAGGAACTCAGTGCTGCCCATTCACAGTGGAACACAACACAGGGCACAGTTCTGTCAGTGTCGATGGAGGGAGCATTTAGAATAGTCCTGGCCAGAAGGAAACCCTATGCCTCAGAAGTAGGAACATGAGTTCTGGCTAGCTTCACCACTAGCCAGTGAAAGTGGCCCAGGGCCTGAAATAAATTTGAAAGACAGGCCACAAAGACTGCAGTCTTTTGGCAATTCCTGGTGCTGCACTGCATTTGGAGCCAGTGGATTTGGAGTACACATGACTCAGTGAGACACCAGCTATGGCGGCCAATGGAGTGCTTGCATTACCCATCCCCCAACTCTAAGCAATGCAGCTTAGGAAAGACTCATTCCAATGGGGGAAAGGAATAGAAGGACTACAAGGGACTTTGTCTTTCAAAGTGGATACCAGCTCAGCCACATTGAAATAAAACACCACACAGATTCCTGAAGGCCCCAGTTACAGGCCTTAGTTCTTGGATGGCAATTCTAGAACTGGACTAAGCCAGAAGGGAACCAGTTGTCCTGAAAGGAAGAATCCAATCATGGCCAGATTTATCATTTCCTGGTTAAAAATCTCTTGGGCCTTGAATAAACATCAGCAGTAGCCAGACAATAGTCATCAAAGACCTTGGCCAAGACCCAGTATTGGGTTGGTTTTATGTGTGACCCAGTGTAGTCACAGCCGTGGTGGCCACAGGAGTATTTGTGTCACATCTCCCCCAACCCCAGGCAGCCCAGCATGGAAAGTGAGACTCCTTCTGCTTGGAGAAAATTAAGGAAAGAGAATGAAAGACTTTGTCTGGTAATCCAGGGAATTCTCCTTTACCTTGCACAAGACCACTAAGGCAATACCACAAGGAGTCTTCAAAGATGGAGTGTTACTGGGCTTGGGGTGCCCCCTAGTGCTGACATGGCTACAGTGATTAAAGACTTAGATCACAGCACCCAATTCCCTTTGAGTACCTGGAAAGCCTTCTCAAGAAAGATGCGTATAAACAAGCCCAGACTACAAAGATAGTAATGAATACTTGACTCTTCAATGCCCAGCCATTGACAAACATCCACAAGCATCAAGAATATTTAGGAAAATATGACCTCACCACACAAACTAAATAAGGCACCAATGACAAATCCCAGAACAATGGAGATATATGAACTTTCAGAAACAGAATTCAAAATAGTTTTTTTGAGGAAGCCCAAGTAACATCAAGACAATGCAGAAAAAGAATTCAGAAGCTTATCAGAGAAATGTAACAAAGAGATTGAAAAAATTTTAAAAAATCAAGTACAAGTTCTGGAGATGAAAAATTCAATTGACAAGCTAAAAAAAGTATCAGTCTCTCAATAGTAGACTTGATCAAGCCTAAGAAAGAACTAGTGGACTTGAAGACAGGTTATAGGAAAATACAAAGTCAGAGGACAATAAAGAAAAAAGAATAAAAAACAATGAAGTATGCATACAACATCTAGAAAATAGCCTCTAAAAGGCAAATATAAGAATTATTGGCCTTCAAGGAGAGAGATTGGGGTAGAAAATGTATTCAAAGAAATAATAACACAGAACTTTCCAAACATAGAGAAAGATATCTGTATTCAGGTACAAGAAGATCATAGAACATCAAGCAGATCTAACCCAAATAAGATCACCTCAAGGCATTTAATTAAAAAATTCCCAAGTGTGACAGATAAAGAAAGGATCTTAAGAGCAGCAAAAGAAAGAAAGCAAATAACTTACAGAGGACCTCGAAAACATGTGGCAGAAGACTTCTCAGTGGAAACCTTTTAGGCCAGGAGAGAGTGGCATGACATATTCAAAGTGTTGAAGGAAAGAAACTTTAAACCTAGAATATTATATCCTCCAAAAACATCCTTCAAACACGAGGGGAAACAAAGACTTTCCCAGACAAACGAAAGCCAGCAGATTTCATTGACACCAGACCTGTCCTACAAGAAATGCTAAAGAGAGTTCTTCAATCTGAAACCAAGGGATATTAATGATCAACAGGAAATCATCTGAAACTGTAAAATTTACTGGTAACAATATGTACACAGACAGAATATGCCAGTATTATAATTGCAGTGTGTGAATCACTCATATCTCATTAGGAATAGTTAAAGCCAAACCTATCAAAAATAATAACTACAGCAACTTTTTAAGAGATAGATACTAGCAAAAGATATAAATAGAAACAACAACAGTTAATATCATATTGAATGGGGAAAAACTGAACGCCTTTCCCCTAAGATCTTGAATAGGACAAGGATTCCCAATTTCATCATTGTTATTCAACATAGTGCTGGAAGTTCTAGCTAGGCAAGAGATGTAATAAGGGACATTCAAAGTGAAAAGGAAGAAGTCAAATTATCCTTGTTTACAGAAGACATGATCTTATATTTAGAGAAACCTAAAGTCTTCACAAAAAAAATACTAGAACTGATAAACAAGTTCAGTAAAGTTGCAGAGTGCAAAATTAACATACAAACATCAGTAGCATTTCTACATGTGAAAAGTAAACCATCTGAAAAAAAAATGCTAAGAGAGTAATCCCATTTACAATAGTTACAGATAAAACAAAATATCTCTGAATAAACTTAACCAAAAAAGTGAAAGATCTTTACAATGAAAACTAGAAAAAAATTGATGAAAGAAATTGAAGAGGACACAAAAAATGGAAAAAAAAATATACCATACTTATGGATCGGAAGATCCAATATTGTTAAAATGTCCATACTCGTTGAAGTAATCTACAGAGTCAATTCAATCCTTATCAAGATGGCAATACCAATAATATTTCTTCACAGAAATATTAAAAAATCCTAAAATTTATATGTAACCATAAAAGACATAGAACAGCCAAGGCCATTATGAGCAAAAAGAATAAAACTGAAGAAATCACATTACCAGACTTCAAATTATACTACAGAACTGTAGTAACCAAAACATCATGATACTAGCATAAAAATAGACACATAGACCAATAAAGAACAGAGAAATAAATCAACATATCTATATTGAACTCATTTTTGAGAAAGGTGCCAAGAACATACACTGGGGAAAAGATCGTCTCTTCAACAAATAATGCTGGGAAAACCTGATATCCCCATGCAGAAGAATGAAAATAAACCTCTATCTCTTGCCATATACAAAAATCAAACCAAAATGAACAAAAGACTTAAATCTATTACCTGAAACTATGAAGCTACTGGAAGAAAAAAAAAGATGAAGAAACATTCCAGGACACTTGTCTGGTCAAAATTTCTTGTGTAATACCTCAAAAACACAGGCAACCAAAGGAAAAATGGACAAATGGGATCACATCAAGCTAAAAAGCTTCTATATAGCAAAAGAAGTAATCAAGAAAATTAAGAGACAACCTTAATTTAATAAGAGAAAATATTTGCAAACTAACCATCTGATAAGGGGTTAATAACTAGAACATACAACAAGCTCAAACAACTCAATAGGAAAAAGTCAAATAAGTTGAAAAGCAGCCAAAAGATCTGAATAGACATTTCTCAAAAGAAGATATACAAATGGACAATCGATACATGAAAAAATTTTCAACATTATTAGTCATCAGAAAAATGCAAGTCAAAACTTCAATAAGGTATCATCTCATCCCATTTAAAATGATTTTTTATCCAAATGACAAGCAATAACAAATGCTGGTGATAATGTGTAGAAACAGAAACTCTTATACACTATTGGAAGGAATGTAAATTAGTACAACCACTATGGAGAATAATATGCAGGTTGCTCAAAAATTAAAAATAGAACTACCATATAACCCAGCAATCCCACTGCTAGTTATATATACAAACAAAAGGAAATCTGAATAGTGACAAGATACCTGTACCTCCATGTTTATTGCAGCACTCTTTACAAAAGCCAAGACATGGAGTCAACCTAAGTGTCCATCAGCGGATGAATGGATAAAGTAAATATGTATATATACAAAATGGAATATCATTCAGCCATAAAAAACAATGAAATCCTGCCATTTATAATTTGCAACAATATGGATCGAACTGGAGAATATTATGTTAAGTGAAGTAAGCCAAGCATGGAAATACAAATCTCACATATTCTCACTTATATGTGGGAGTTAAAAATTAAAACAACTCATCTTATGAAGACAGAGAATAGAACAATGGTTATGAGAGACTAGAAAGAATAGTGAGGAGAGTGAGATAAAATACAGATGGTTTATGGATACAAAAATACGATTAGATAAAATGAACAAGCTCTAATGACTGATAGCACAACAGGGGGACTATAATCAATAATAAGTTACTACATATTTTAAAATAACTAAAGGAATATAATTAGAATATTTTCAACACAAAGAAATGATAAATGCTCAAGGTGATGTATATCTCAATTGCACTGATTTGATTATTATACTTTATATACGTGTATCAAAATATCACATGTACCCCATTAATATATGTAACTATTATGTACACATAATAATTAATTTTTTAAAAAAATTAAAGATAAAAACACATAGAACTAAAATATGTGATATAAAGAGCTATTTTTTGTTCTATCACACTGATTTTTAGGTAAAGCTCAATATTTTATCTTTGTATTCTTAGGTTATATCAACCTGTAACTAACCAACATGATCAATTAGAAAATTAATCACATTTTGTACTCTGTTAACTGCTTTTTTCTCGATAACTTAGTATTAAATATAATGCTTCAACAAATGCTGATACCAAGTAATCCAGAAAGGTTTAAGAGAGCCATTACTTTTTCTTCAATAATCTGAGTTAAAGACATAATAAAATTACAGACTACACAGTATAAAGTAGATAGGAAAGTGATTAAAAATATACAGATTCTCTATATAATTGCTGAGAAATGATCTGAATGTGACAAATTTTGTAATTTTAAATCTCAACCTTTAGAATATTTGGAAGAACTTTTATTTGTACTGGCTATGAAAATATTGCTAAGTGGGATAAGAATGCATATTGCTATAATTTTATAAAATGCTCTCTATATCTCTATCTCTTTACTGTCAATCAGTTCTGACAATTGTCACATAATTCAAGAACACAATGTATGATCCAAAATGTTGTTTGGGTTACATCTTCAAAATATAGAAGTTCCTAATACTCTCTTATTTTCCCTTTCATATAACATGTTTTGGTGAATCAGCAAAATTACATGTTAAATAGCTAACATTGGAGACATCATTGAATCTGCAAACAGACCGTTATGAATCCTTTGAAATATTGAATGGAGATAAATGGTGATTCTAAAAATATGTTGATGGTAGAATCAACATGGTGTGGTCCACAAGCAATTGTGAAAAGGAAAAAAAAATGACAAATGATTTCTCTCTTATTTCCCTAGCTTGAGCATAATTGTAAAAAGATTATCCATTTATTTAAAACTGAAACAATTTGAAAAATTAAGTAAACCACCTATCATTCACTATCCCAAGAAAACAGTTGTGAATGTTTTTGTAAGTATTTTTCATTTCATTCCTGTGTGTGTGTGTGATGAGGTAAAACTTATGCATGGCACATTATAAATGCTCTGTATTAGTTAATGAATTAATTTATAAGCTTATTTTTACAATAAAAATTTAATTATACAATACAAATAAATTTTGTATATATTGTAAAAATGTAAAAGTATATGTAGCTTGTACTTTATATGCTATTAAATTTTTTCCTATAACATCACTTAAGTAGCTCTATATTTTGGTTAAATATTTGGATATATCATGATCAAATGATCATTTAACCCATCCACTATTTTTAGAAATGTAAATGGTTTGCAGCTTTTCACTATTACACACAATGATACAGTATCCAATAATTTAGGATACATTTTCAGAAATGAAATTGAAGGATGAGTATATTTTATAAAATTGTATAGATATTTCTAAATTGTATAACCTCCTAAATAAGTAAAATTCATGTTAGAATTGATTTTGCTAATTTTATGAAGATAAGTTGTGTTTAAAGAAGTCAAAAAGAATTAATTAATAGAATAGGATTATTTTCCATTGTCTTAATACTTGAATTCCTATGAATATATTTAGTGATATAGAATATCCTACTTACCTGATATGTCATTTCGGACTGGGAAATTCTCTTTACTAAATTCTTCCTTGCATTGAAATTGTCCTTTATCTGCTCTTTGTCTACTACTTTGGGAATAAGCAAAAAAAAGTTTAGTTTACCTTCTTCATGATTGATAAATGCACTTAATGGGGATTTGCTTTCCCCTAATTTTCTTTTTTTTAAATTTTGTTTTGTCTTCCTTCAAGAGACATGATTTTGAATCCTGCCAGAAACTGTCATTTTTTCCTTTACATCTTGATTTTTTTTATTGTATCACCTAAGCATAACAGCACTATTCCAAGTATTATTTAAATAATAAATAATAAAATTAAGCTCCTCATAGTTAACGATTGGTTATCATACAATATATATTTGTATCATTTTTATTGGCATAAACACTTATTAAATCAAACTAAGATTTATTTCAATTAAAGTTCTTCCCTTTTAACATGATTTTTTAAAATATATATTATATTTTTATTCTGTTCCTATTATATTTAGCCTGCCCTTTTCCCCTTTCTCTCTCTTTTCCTCTCTCTCTCTCTCTCCCCCTCCCTTTCTCTCTGTCTCTTTGTCTCTGTCTCCCTCTTTTTCTTTTTCTCTTACCCTCTCTGTCTCCCCCCCATATGTTTTCCTTAGAGGCATGAATTTAAAAGTCAGGGAATAGGGATGCAGGAATTATAGTTCAAAGCAGGATATCCTAGTTTATCTTAGCTACTTTATGAGATATGAGACCACCATTTCCTGTACTATTTCCCATAATCTGGAAAAGATGCTACATGTTGAAATATTTAAAATAAATATTAAATAAGTTAATAGCCTACCTAATCATATGATTTTTAATATGACAACAAATAATATACATAAAATGGAAGATTTTATCTGTAAATACACGTGGACATTTTTATTCCTGTGAAAATCCCAGATTGAATATGTTTCATGCTACCTCATTTCCATTCTCAGGTTTGGAAGTTTTTTGTCTGATTTCAAATAAATATTGACCTCTCTAAACCAACTATATAACAGACAGTTTTCCAGGTACTAGGAATAAATTAGTAAATAAAACAACACAATACTCCTATGCTCATGGAGCTTCCAACCTAAGAGAGAAATAAGCAATAAATAATTGAATTCTACAGTCTGGTGTACGGTGATAAAGATTATGAAAAAAAATCAAACAGGGAAGACATTAAAGAGTGCAAAAGTCAGGGTACAATTGTTAACAGGGTACTCAAACAAACCACGCTGCTAAGAAGTCATTTGTGTAAAATTCTGAAGGAGAGATGAAGGCAGTGAGTCATTCAGAGATCTGGCTAAAGGGCACTGGAGATTAGGAAAGAGCCCATGCAGAATCCACAAGATAGGCACTTGCCTGGCAAGAGAGCCAATATGATTTGGTAGAGAGCGGGCTATGTGGTCAGAGAGGTAAGAAGGTCCAAAGAGTGCAAATTTTTGTGGATGACTTCCTGTAAAGTCCTTGGTTTTTACTCTCACCAAGACGGGAAACTATGAGGAGTTTGGGAAGAAGAATGACAATATTGGTTTTATATTACTAAAGGATCACTCTGGCATTGTTCTCTTAAGGCTATACTCTAATGGGGTAAAAGTTGAAGCTGATACAGTGACGAAGTCTGATGCTTTACTTTTGCAGCATTTCTATGCTTGGAATTTTATCTTGCCAGCAGCCCGCCTTATGTTGCTACTTATTTATGGCTGTATAGAATCCTTTTCCACAATTGCATCACATGGTGTTCTGAGGTTTTCTTCTATATTACAACTGATAAAATCCATGACTCTCTTGAGGAAAGTTAAATGACAAAGGTGAGTGGCAAAGTAATTACCAAAAGGTTCCCTTTATGTTTTATAAACTTTAATTAAGTTCTGCAATATTGCAATTCACAAATACTATTAAACATATTTCACAGAGGGTAAAAGTGAAGCAAACTAACAACTAACCAATCAAAAAAATTCCAGGATCAGAATTAATTTTCCCTATTAAAAAATATGCTCATTCTTTTCCACAGATGAAAAACTATTTTTATCTGCATCATTTATTTCTTACTATTTTCCCCATGTTCTGTTTTTGGCTCGTAGATTTTCTCCTCCAGGAGAGAATTAGGACACAGAGTCATGCGAGGTGCTGAATTGAACTCTGAAGTTCATACATGGTAGGTGAACTGTTGGAGATTAATTGCTTACTGATGCTGTCACTGCTGGGCACTCAGGATGTTTTAGCTTTGCTGGTTTCATTAAACCTGCAGTAAGAAAAGTGTTTGGGCTATTGGAAAATTAGTCATGCAGCTGAAGGGAAGAGTAAGGATGTGAAGAAATAAAGTTGGTTGCAAATCCCTGAGATTATAAGGTGTTTCATTGTGAGAGGCAGTTTAAATGATTTAAAAAACACTTAAAGAATACTAAATAGAAAATATTTCAAGATTTTTCATTCATTTAATGAAAAATATTTTAAGGAATGTATCCCTCATATTGAGATCTGTGTTCTGCATATGGAAGATAAGGGGAATTCAACATAAGGTCATAGGTAAGAGCACAGACACAGAAGTCAAACATCTTGTGTTTAAATGTAGCCTTTGTCATTCAATATTTGTGCTCTCTTGAAAACATTTCAAAACCTTTATGTCTCATTTATTCATGTATAAAATGGGAATAATTATTACAGGATTTATTTCATTGAGTTTTATAAGACATAAAGGGATTATATATATACCTAGAACAAACATAATAAGATCTAAATAAATGTTATATGACTACTTCATAATCATATAGCATTTAATATAAGACATTTCCCTGCCTCAAGAAGTTTATGGTCTCTCTTAAATTTAAAGACTAAAGATTGTCATAAGTGTGGCATATGTGGTAAAACTGTTAGTTCTGTAGAAATTTAGATAGAGTAGGAAGAGATGAGTAATGTGGTACAATGGCCAAAGAATGATGTACTAGACTTAAACTGTGAGCCAAATTTTGAAGAAAAGATTGCGTTAGATCTGTGATAGAACAGATACAGTTCAAGGAAAATAGCAGCTTAGAGGGCAGAAAGTACACATGTAAAATTTTAAAAGCTTCAATGAGTTTGCATATTTAATAGAAGAGGGAGAAAATAAGATCAGGGTATGATTAGGCTAGAGAGAACACCAAAGGCCACACGAGTTCATTTGAATGTGCTAGAGAAAATAAAGGAGCCATTAGAAGCATTTGAAGAGAACTTACCTTATGGAAGTTGTACTCACAGGTTAATATTTCAGCAGAATGCTGGAGAGAGGAGTAATTTCAGTCTTAGTTAGCAGCTCTAAGTTTGATTCAATAAAAGAGTTGCCAGCTATAAGGAGCTGGAGATACAATGAAGGGAGAAGGATGAAATATGGGAAGAATTCCCAAGAAAATTCTCCATAGACCATAATGACTGATTAGACATCGAGCGGAGAGACCGAGGAAGACAGGAATGAGTGAGAGTGGCTCCAATATTTCGAACAAATCACCTGGAAAATGCTGACAGAGATGGGGAAAATACGAGAAGTTACTGGAGGAGGGGAAAGGAGAATGTGTTGATGAGTTCCAATTTAGAAATGTTAAGATCACTATGACACTGGAGATTCAAATGGAAAATGTCATCCATTGGACTGGAGTTCAGCAAAAATAAAATAGATGTGAAATATGATATGATAAAAGTATATATTTTCTAGCAGTTTTTCAAACTCAAAATAGTTTCAAAATGTTTCCAGATACTTTTTTTTTTAATTATAACATCTAGAGGAGTATGGAATAAACAATTAATTATAATTATTTATACCCTATGAAAATAGAAAAATATGTATTACATTGTCTCAATAAGTAAATAATTAAAAATACAATAAATACTTAAAAATAAAAAGTTTTCTACTTTAAACTCATTTTTCTTTCTCGAACTAATGTCTGTATAAGCAAAAAGCATTAAAAATTAGTTCATATACAAATTTCTATGCTCAGAGCTGACTTTTGTGATATAGACCTTCACAACCAACTTGAAGATTCAGATTAGGATGTGGTTTCATGGGTACCTCAAACTCCTAGCTCTGTGTTTCTGTTTAATGAATGACCACCAATTTAGAAATCTGATAGTCTTCCCTCATTCTTCCCTCTCCCTCTCACCTCACATTAAATTCATCACTTTGACCAAATGACACTATTTATCCTGCGCATGAGCTTATCTCTTTTCCTACTTTCTTATATTATATTTCTTAACTGGTCTCACTGATTTTCCATTAGCTCTTCTCTAACTACCTTTTACGTAGCAATCTAGGTTGATCTTTATATAACACAAAATCAAATCATATAAAAATCCTCCCTAAAAACCCCTCAGTAATTATTTCTGTCCTACCATATTGTAATTCCTTGTTATTAATACCTTATCTGTCTTTGGCTGTAGAGATTAAAATCACAAAGGCAAGGTTATGCCTATCTGTCTTATTTCTAATGTTTTCCTAAAACTCAACTCAGAAACTAGCACACATTAAATACTCAATAAATATCTGTTAAATAAGAGAAGAAATAATAAATGTCAAATTCTTTAAGATTAAATGACCAAGTGAGAGAAATAAAACATACCTTGAAATCAGCTTAATTGAAAGAAGTGCATTAGAATTCCTTAAGTCTAAAGCATTCTAAAGTTTCAATGAATTCTAATTGAACCAATGATACCTGTATAAATAAAAGAAATGTAAAACAAAGCTATTCATATAATGTATATATAGTTCACTGTCTCTTTAGAACCAACCATTCTTTCATCTCTTAAAAACCT
>CAUYSK010109845.1:0-19361 GCA_963575035.1 Avahi laniger
CTAGAGTGGCTAGAGTGTCGTGGTGTCAGCCTAGCTCACGACAACCTCAAACTCCTGGGCTCAAGCAATCCTCCTGCCTCAGCCTCCTGAGTAGCTGGGACTACAGGCATGCGCCACCATGCCCGGCTAATTTTTTCTATATATTTTTAGCTGTCCAATTAATTTCTTTCTATTTTTAGTAGAGACGGGGGGGGGGGGGTCTCGCTCTTGCTCAGGCTGGTCTCGAACTCCTGAGCTCAAACAATCCGCCTGCCTTGGCCTCCCAGACAGCTAGGATTACAGGCGTGAGCCACCGCACCTGGCCACAATGTGACCTTTTGAATTGGCTTTTCTTCCCCATCAGCGGAATTCCCTGGAGACTCATCCCAGTTGTGTGTCTCAACTGTTCGCTCCTTTTTACCACCGAGTGGCGTTCCCGGGTGTGGATGTGCCGCAGTGGGTTTAACCTCGCCCCCGGGGGCGCTTTGTGCTGATGAGCAGACCCTACAGGTGGGGGTGGGCCATGGGGAGGGTGGGAAACTTTGCAAACATTGTTTTGAGAATCACAAATGGGACTTGGGCGTCCAGGCGGCACGCCTGCTCAGGGACAAGGACTGGAGTGGACATCGGTGGCTTGCCTGGCGGTGCTGTGGGTGTCAGGGTCTCCCGTCGGCAGGGGGGGAACAGGCAGCCCATGAGGGGCGGAGCTCGTCACCCCAGGCCTCTCTGACCTCTGCAGCTGGGCGCCAGGGCTCTTTGAGGCCGGCTTCCCTGCCCGCCCTCCTTTTCTGACATTTTTCTCTTTCTGGAGGGAGAGCAGAGGCCATGTCCGACGCGGAGGAGGTGGTGGAAGAGTACGAGGAGCAGTGAGTATCGGGAGCATCTTGTCTGAGTGCTGGCCCTGCCCGCCGCCCTAGGATCCAGCGGAAGTGGCCGTGCCTGCTTCCGGGGCCCTGAGGAGAGACACACCATCTTCCCTCCATTCCTGTACCTCCGGGTGTGGGTCCCCTGCCTTTGGGAAGTGCAGAGGCACAGCTCCAGGGAGGACAGTGCTCAGCGATTGGCCACTGGCAGAGGAGTTGAGAAGCTGGGTCCCCTGAAACAGATCCAGAGGTTCAATGACTCTCCTGAGGCCGCAGAGCTGATCGTGCCCCACAAAACCCGGCTCAGAACTCGGCGTTCACTCTGTCTTGCATCTCCACTCTCCCCTGACAGTGCCCCGTCCACAGTCCTGTCCTGGAGAGAAGCCAGGGGGTGGGACACAATCACATAACTGTCTACTTGAGCGGGGCAGTGGTCACCGGGGAGGATGCAGAGGTACAGGCACGGCCCCTGCCATCACGGAGCTTATCTCCTGCTGGGATGCTAAGACACAAAGTGTCAGAAGGAATCCGCAAGCGGGGCCCGGCGTGGAGGGGGCTGTGGGTAGTGCGGGGGCTCTGAGGAGAGGGGTCTGGGGGCTGGAATAGTAGGGAGGGCCGACTGGGTGGAGAAGGCAGGTCTTACCTGTGTAGAATTTGGAGAGAGAAGAGACTTGGGGGAGGGAAGGGCTTTCTAGAAAAGGGCACAGGCTGGGAAAAGCTGGGCACATCTCAGAGGGAGATGAGGAGAGTAACCGTGTAGACGCCGATGAGACCGAGCTGGGGCAGAGGTTTGCTGGGGACGCGGGAGGTGGCACTGGACGAGAAGGGCGGGCAGGTTAGGGGCGCCACTGCAGGGCAGGTAAAGGAGTGTGGACCCCATTAGGCAATGAGGGAAATATAAACAGTGGTCATGTTTGGGGAAAGGCCAGTGTGTGTGTGTGTGTGTGTGTGTGTGTGTGTGTGTGCACGCGTGCACAAGCGTGTACTCCTGAACCACTGACAGCGTCTTCTGTTGCTCGCAGGGAGCAGGAAGGTAAGCGTGAGCATGTGTTCTCATTCGGATCAAGGACAGCCTGGCCTGAAACTGACCCCCTCTCCTCTCCTCTCCCCCCTCACTGCCCCGGCCTTCTCGTCTGAGCAGAGGAAGCTGTGGAAGGTACGTACCTTGGGCAGGTGGCGGGCCCGAAAGGGGGCACCTCAGGAATCCAGAGTTCCTGGGAGCCCTGGAAAAGCAGATTGTCCCTGTGGCACACTCTCAGCGGAGGAACATCCCCAGCACCTGGGGCTCCTGGACGGGGATCGGTTTTCTACCTTGGTTGCTCTGATCTTGAGGCAAAAGGTTTAAACCTATCTCTTCTGTCTGTCATTTTCTTTACATAGAATCACCACTTTCCCCAATTAATTATTTTTGCTTTTTTCCCAATATTTTAATCATGGAAAATTTTAAATGCATATAAAGGACCCCCCCATGTACCCATCCCCCAGCTTCAACAATCGTCCGCTCAGGGCCAGTCTCCTTCATCCCTGCTGCGTCTCCCCCCAGGTATTTTGGAGCAGACATCCCAAACCCTTCCCAGGCAGCAAATCACTCCACACTTTAACATTTCGATATGTGTCTCTCAAAGATAAGCACTACTTAAAAAACCATAACCACAATACCATTCTCCGCCTAAGACATCCCACTTAATAATTTTTCAAATGTGTTTACGAACATGACAGTGCTCAGCTAAGACTTGTTGTACAGATGTGAAAATTTATTATTATTATTATCTTGCAAAAGCCCATCTTGCTGTTTCTGCTCTTTGATCCAGTAACGCATTGCTGTCCTTGGCTTTGGGTCCCACATCTCACTGACAGAACACCCCCACCTTCCCTTCCTCCTGAGAGCTGGACACAGGCAAGCGGCTGGGAGGCCTCACTGCAGCCCGCCCCCACCGCGGAATGGCCCAGAATGGCCCTCAGGCGGCTCACGCATCTGCACCAGGCAGTCTGGACCCTGCCCCTTAGTGGCTCAGGTGTTACTTCAGCACGTGGCATGTGGAGAAGGGTCTCCATGACGGTCTGGGGGGAGAGCCAGGGCGGCCCCTCCCCTGTTCCCCATGCCTTCTAGGGAAGATCGGGACCCTCCTGCACATTTAGGGCTGTCCCGGGGGCATCTGGCCAAAGAGGAGACAGAAGAGAAATTCGCAGCAGAAATCGAAAGGAGCCATAAGACTCATTTTTGGTTTTAAAGGAACACCAAATATTTCAGAAGCTATCTGAAATATTTTTTGAATCTAACATCTAGATGGCTCCAACTTCTGCTGTGTTCCCTGCACAGACTCTTGAAATGGTGGGACTTTTTTTGCTTTAGAGGATTTTTCACTTTGTTACACCAGGTTCTGGGTGGTGGGGTTTGAGATAGACCTCTGGATTTGGGACCAATCCATCTGCTACACACAGTAGGATTTAGCTGTGAGTTAAAAAAGTAATTCTCCTCTGCGCTGGCGGTCTGAGCTCCATGTAGCATCCGCCTTGCTTGCCAGAAATGGACTAGACCCCCTTCCCACCCCGCTAAGGACCTAGCTGTAAGTGATCAAGAGAGGACAACGTCTAGATGGATGTCAGCTAAGCCCACAGGACAGAGGGTTCAAGTACCTCTTCTTCCAGGAGTGGAATTGCTCCAATTACTGTAACCTCCTCTTTGGGCAGATATTTGCACCTCGAACAGCTGTTGCAGATGTAGTCTGTGTCCTCAGGGTTATCTGTGTCCTTAGGGTCACCACGCTGGGCCTTCCCTTAGGCGAGGCAGCTTCTTTCCCACAGGCTGGCAAATGTCCCCTGGTGCCAGGCTCTCCGGCGGGGCTTTCCAAAGTGTGGCTCCTGGGAACTGGACCTGGTTTGCAGATATCCACAAGGCTCATTCAGGGCAGGAGCTTGGGAGAAGTTGGATGGGAGTGAATTGTTCCCCACTCTCTGCTGTTCAGGGGCCTCTGTCTTAGCAGGAGGGAAGCCCAGGCTCTGTCGTCTAGAGGCAGGGCCAGTTACCGCTGATCGGATGCTTCCCCGTGCCGGGCACCTGCTGGGCGCTATGCATGTTAGATCACCCAGTCCTCACAGAGGCTGAGAAGTGAGTGTAACCACGCCCACCCTACCGACAACACACCTGCGGCTCCGGGAAGCTACTGAGAATAGAGCTGCCCTCGTTGCTAGAAAGTGGTGGCTTAGGAATCGGAGCCCAGGCCCCACTCCAAGGCCCACACTCTTAAAACCTGCGCTGGCTGCTGCTCCCGCCGGGCCTTCTGCTCCCAGACTAACCTGTCCGCTTCTCCCCTCTGCCGCTCCCCGAACCTCAGAAGAGGAGGACTGGAGAGAGCACGAGGACGGTAGTACAGCTTTTCCTTTTGTCGTGCTTTCCTCTCCCTGCGGTCCTGAGAGCCAGCCTGCCGGCTGCGGGGCCGTCCTGGGGGAGGGTGGGGGGGAGGCAGTGTGCGGTGGGTCAGTCGTTTCTTCCCCCGCCTCCGAGGGCCCGGGACCACAGCTCTGCGCTGCTGCAGGGCCACCAGCGTCTTCTCCTGGTCCCTGATCCTTCCCCAGGGCTGGGTGGTGGGAGGGACCCCGCTGGCTCGTCTCCCACCCTGCGCCAAATGTGGCCACAGAGGGGACGAGAGTCTAGGATGGGCAGCCCCGCCCTGCCCCCACTGCACATTCCAGCGCCCCGGGCTGGGCCCTCCCTACGAGCTGGACAGCGCCCAGGCAGGGTGGCCAGGGGCTGAGGGGCCTGGGGACAGAGTCGTCCGAGGAGCAGACTGGAATAGCCAGAGCAGAAAGGACATGACGTCAGCCTTCAGATGTGCACTGCTGCGGGTGGGGACTGGACACGTTCCCGGAGCCAGGGACAGGACCGGGGCAAGGGAGACAGATCAGGCCTTACTTTTAGAACCATCTTTCCCACAGTGGTGTCTGAAGGTGCAGCAGGCGGCCCGGGGAGGCAGCGAGCTCCCCATCCTCGGGGATGTAGCACGACCGCTGGGGGAGGGTGGGTGTCTTGTACAGAGAATGAGACATCAGACGGGGTGGGGAGAGGCGTGATCGAGGTGGCCTGAAGGTGGCCCCAGAACCAGCCCACTCTATTCTAATGCCTCCTGGAAGGATCTTATTTGAGGTCAGGCTCCCATGAGGCATCTCCAGGCCTTAGAGAGGACTCAGACCTCGGCAAGAGGGTCAGGGAGGATGGGGGCAGAGAGCACAGAGCCGACTTTCCCACGATGGCCTCTCCCTCCCGCCCTAATCCTTTTTCTCCCCCCTCTGCCAGGGGCCCCACTTGTCAGCCGGCATCACCAGACACTTCCTGCAGGCAGAGCCTGGGCCGGGTCACCCTGTCTGCCTTATCTGTCTGTCGGTCTACTCCAGGTGCCTGACCGGGGTGGGGTCCACGTCCTGCCAAGCAAATGGGTGAAAATAGAAAAATCCTGCCAACTTTCCAGATAGTGCAAATATCCAAATATTGGGAATCTCATCCGCCCACACGGGCTCGCTGTTTTGGCTTCTCGTAGATATGGCTGAAGGGTCTCTGGACTTGGAGTCACTGGGTTCAGGACAGAAGCTTCCCTGACCTTAAGCACGGCGTGTCCTATGGTGCTGGACACCGGGTGGAACTTCTGGGCTGGAAAGTTGGGGAATGGGCTGGATCATATCACCAGGGAGGCCCTGGGGACAAGAGGCACTAAGTCGGGCAGAGGGAGCCAGAAGGCGGACAGACTAACTAGACCAAGAACGGAGCAGCCCTGGCATTTACGTCCGTCACCCCGAAACTCATCTGGACCTAGGTGTCCTTGACCCCCCCAGCTCTCCCTGTCTGCTCTCTGTCCTGTCCTGCTGATGACATGAGGGGAGGCCTGGTTGCTCACTGTGTCTGGCTCACCCCTCCAGAGCAGGGGGAGGCAGAGGAAGAGGAGGCCTACGGCAGGGCTGAGGCTGAGACCGAGGAGACCAAGGTGGAAGGTAGGGCCTAGGTGAGGGTGCAGGGGCTTGGGGGGTGGTGAGAGCCCCCAGAGCCATTCCCGTGGCAGTAAGAAATCCACCTGGAGCATGCTTTCCAACCTGTGTATCTGCTCCTCCTGTCTAGGCTGGGATCCAACCATCTATTGTCCAATCAACAAACATTGATTAAGCGCTTCTTTTGTGTCAGGCAGAGTCTTGAGCCAGGTGCACATGTGTGTGAATAGACAGCTCCCTGACCCCATAAACTAGCAGGGTGCACCTTGGTTAGGACCTGTCTGTGGGGCAGGCTCTTGGTGGGGGAACTGAGCTCAGAACAAAGATCTTTATTGATTTCCTCTTGTTTTGTTTAGAAGATGAACAAGAGGAGGAAGCCAAAGAGGCTGAAGGTAAGGGCTGTTGGACATCAGGAGAGAGGTTCCGGATGGCAGGGAGCCCCGCACAGCGACGCTGGGGGAGCATGCCCACGGGGCTCCTCCTGGGGAGGCGGGAGAAAGGGGGCTTGGCGGAGCAGAGGACAGAACTTGGGGGCACTTGCAGCGTTTTAGATGTTGAGCTCTAAGGCTTTGCTGCTCCTGATCCCAGAGGAGCTGCCTCGGTGGCACCCAGGGGGAGAGGGGACCAACGTCCAGCCCCCTGGTCTGGGCAGGGCGAGGGGACCCAGAAGTCACATGCACACATAAAGCTCCTGGGGCTCAGGTGAAGTCCCTCGTGGGGTGCAGTGTCCCGATGCACAGATGGTCCATGTGGTGGGTCACTGTCATTGTCATTGTCACTCTGCGGGCTTTACCAGGGTTCCACGAGGTCCGGTCACATCTCCAGAGGGACGGGGGCAGTCAGCTGGGGCTTGGAATCATGCCCATCAGCTTCCTGGCCCTGTGACCAACAAGAAGTCCAGGGGCCAACCAAGGAGGCAAAGACCCGGGAGGGGATTCCAGGGCCAAGACCCCTGGGGACCTTTCCAAAGGGCCCCTCTTCACTGTGAAGCCCAAGAGAAGCAAAGCTGCTTCTCCTGAACTGGTGCCCACGGAGTGTGTGTGCCCTGCAGGACTCAGCTGTGCCTGAGACGTGCCCCTGGGGGCCGCTCTGGGAGGGTGTGGGGGTTTGCAACTCTGCTGCTTAATTCCTGTTGATGCTCCTGGAATCAGGACCCCCAGGGCTAGAAGGGACTCGCTGGGCAGGAGGAAAGGGCGGCCCACAGGTGCCCAGGCAGCAGGGGCGGAGCTGGGACCAGATCTGGGCCCCCTGACCTGTGGCTGCTGCTTCTCTCCCCCAGATGGCCCAGTGGAGGAGTCCAAACCCAAGCCCAGGTGAGCGGGACACACCTGCGGCAAAGCCCTGGCGCAGAGGGCCCGCGAGGAGGACGGGGATGGGACGGGAGTGCTGTTGGCACAGCGGGCACGGGCTGGGGTGTGCGGGGCACAGACCGCCCGTGGGGTGTACGAGTGTGCACTGCACAGGGTTTCTGCCCCAGGCAGACGTACTCTCCTGTCCCACAGGGTGCCGGAGCCCCTCCTCCATGGCTGAGGTGGCACCTGGGGAAAAGGGAAGCAAATCTGGGGGGAGCCGAGCAACGAAACCACCCCCCTAGCCGCAAAGGGACAGGGTGGGGCGGCTTGGTGCCGAACACGTGAAACACCCTGGAGGCCGCGGGTGTTGGGTGGACCGGATGGGGGTGGGGGGGGGCGCGGAGCGTTTCCCTTGACGACGCTGAGCTGCCGGCAGATGGCGCTGGGCTCAGTGGGACCTGACACCCCAACCCCCCCAAGACAACCCGGGTTCCCTTCTCCGTCCACCACCTTTCCCGCTCCCGGCCGCTGTGCGTGGCAGTAACTTAGCTCCACACGGTGCTGAGGGCAGATGGGAAACCGAGGACGCGCCAGGGCCTGGTGTCACACGCTGAGTGTGCGCTGGGCTGGGGCAGAAAACCACAGACTCCTGGGTTCGTGGGGAGATTCTGCGGCGTCAACCACGGCGAGCTGGAGTTGGGCGAGCTTGCCACCTTGTCACAGCTTCTTTGCTTCTGAGTTATGTGGCCTCGGTTTTCCTAAGTGAGGCTGATGGCACCTACTTCATGGGGCTGCTGTGAGCGGAGCTGAAATGACGTACGTGAAAGAGCCTTGTGTGTTCCCAGGTGCTGAGCGAGGCTCAGGACGACTGTTGCTGACGTCGGTGTGAGTGTCGTTGTGTGGCTGGTCAGGGCCGCGGCACAGGATTCTGCAGGACGGGGGAGGCACCCGCAGCCCCCGGCGTCCAGATGGAGTGGATGCTCACCGCCTCTGCTCTCTCCACTAGGCCATTCATGCCCAATTTGGTGCCACCCAGGATCCCCGATGGAGAGAGAGTGGACTTTGATGTGAGTGGTGGTCCCATGGGCCCCCAGGGAGAGAGAGACCTTGGACGGGGGGCAGGTGGCAGGTGGGACGGTGTTTAGCACAGGCCAGGTGCCAGCCCTCAAGCGTGGTGCCAGGTTCAGGCCACAGTTGTTCCTTCCCTGGCTTTGCATCGAGGAGGGGGAGCATCTGGCTCCCCCACCCCTCCTCTGAGCGCCCGTGCCCCGCCCCCAGGACATCCACCGCAAGCGCATGGAGAAGGACCTGAATGAGCTGCAGACGCTGATCGAAGCTCACTTTGAGAACAGGAAGAAGGAGGAGGAGGAGCTCGTTTCTCTCAAAGACAGGATCGTAGGTGTCAAGCCTCCCCACCCAATGCTCCCTGAGGCCCCAGCCTGTCCTCTGCCCCTTTCCTTAGGCGCCACCTCCTCCAGGCAGCCTTCCTGGGCCCCTCACCCAGGAGCCCTGCAGCACAATGAGCTGCTCCCGCAGCCCGGACAGTGGCTTCTTGGTCCCGGCCTTCTCTCCCCGCCAGACTGGACGCTCCTTGATGGCAAGAGCTGAGTCTGATCTGTTTCCGGCCCCCCGTAGGGCCTCACTCAGGCCATGGCTGAGAAGTGACTGGCCAATGCCTATTTCTCACCCCTGCCCTGGCCTCCTCGCAGCCCACCAGCAGCGGGCACTTGAGTGGGACCAGCAGAGTCCCAAACCATCCTACTGGGGAGCAGGGAGGTTATTTTGATTCGTTTTGTTCATCTCCACCAAACTCGCCTTCCCGCAGACGTGCGCTCTGGCTGCAGCGGGTGACTTGGCCTCCTATCGCACAGAGCGCAGAGCCTCTGCCGGACGGGGGCGGGGGCGGGGTGCTCCTGGGAGTCAGGAGGGGCTGCCTGACGGTTCCCAGATCCTACAGGGCCTTCTCTCCGTGAGCGGTGTTCTGGGGTCGTCTGCACGTGCCCTGGTGGGGCTGTCCTCACCTGGCCAGGGCGCTCTCCTGCGGGGCCCAGCCGCATCCTCAGAGCTGCCGAGGTGGAAGCCCTTGGTGGCACCACTGCCCTGAGACTCTGGGAGGGAACCGCTGTGGGTTCTCTGCACCCCGTGTGGGGCCCTGCGCCTCTGGTGCTGCCGCCTCCCCGTCAAACCTGGGCAGGCTTTCCCTCTTCCCTAGGAGCGGCGGCGGGCGGAGCGAGCCGAGCAGCAGCGCATCCGGAGCGAGCGGGAGAAGGAGCGGCAGAACCGCCTGGCCGTGAGTGACCCCTGCCCCGGCCCACGGAGCCCCCCACACTCCCAGCTCCTGCCGGACCCCAGGCCCCTCTCTGTTCATAGATGCTGAGTCAGCCGAGGGACGGCATGCACCTGGTAAGTGCTGGGCACTGTCCCAGCTCTGACCATCTGCCAGCCAGCAAGACAGAGACGCCTGGGTCCTCGTGAACTTGATGTTCATTCCCTCCAGCTCCCCAGTGCAGGCCCCGCAGGAACTGAGGCCCCGGAGCCTCTTCCCGTGCAGCTGCTGAAGGCCCTTCCAGAGTCACAGGCCTGAGGGACGATGGGACCTCGCTTGGGAACCAGGACGCATTCATTTACTCGCTTTTCGTCCACCCGATAGGCCCTGCGTGCCGGCCCTGACTGCGCGCGTGCAGGCTCCTCAGAAGGCCCCGCGCCCAGCAGGGAGAGAGCTGAGCTCACCCGTCAAGCCCACCAGCTGCGGCCCAGGAGATCAAGGTTTCCCACCCCCATCCCTAATTTGCTCTCTTCCTGCTCCCCAAAATCAGGAAGAGAGGGCCCGGCGAGAGGAGGAGGAGAACAGGAGGAAGGCTGAGGATGAGGCCCGGAAGAAGAAGGCTTTGTCCAACATGATGCATTTCGGAGGCTACATCCAGAAGGTAAGTGCAGGGGCCGCCAGGACGTCCTGGTGTATCCGTGAGGAGCGGGGTGTCGGCTGCAGCAGGTAGACTTCAGGCTGGGTCCCAGGAAGACACCCCAGCTGCTGTGGGTGGGAGACAGGCCTCCCACACCCGCCTCCTGAGAGGAGGGGCCTGCCGGGGTAGGGGCTGCAGGCGGAGCCCAGAGCACCAAGGGTGCTCCCCATCCTGGCTCTGGCAGTGCTCAGGAGCCCCGAGGTGGCTGGGTGCAGCTGGAAGGGCCCTATGCCCAGGGACCAGAGCTCTAGTCCGAGACCCAGCTCTGCCATACACAGCTGCGTGGCCTTATGTAACCTCTGAGCCTCGGTTTCCTCATGTGGGACTAACACTGTCTGCCCTGCTGCTCTGGGAAGATGAGATGAGCTCATGTGGAAAGTGTCCCTGCGCTACGCAGATGTGAGATGTTTGTTCCTGGGAATCACTCTCAATTCCGAACTTTTGTGCCCCACTCCTCCTGGACCCTCCTTTCTCAAGGGAGGCAGGGGTATGTAAAATTGATTTTCTCTGCGCAGTGGAGGAATCAGAACATTGGCTTAGATTTAGATTTCCAAAGTCCGCAGCTCAGAGCTAGGCTGGTTACATCTGTGTCTCGCACGGAACTAAAAAAAGAAAAAACAAGAACTAGGCTAGCCACCCTCCCTCTGCCCCCACGGTGACCAACCAGCCTGCCTTTGGCATCGCCCCGCTGTCAAAAGGGTCCCTGCCCCGACCCCAGACTCACATCCTAGCAAACCAGGCTGCCTCCAGTGAGTGTCTGAATCATCTTCTCCCTGGTCTCTCCACCTGTCTCCGCCTGCCTGCCTTCTCTCTGTCTCGCTCTTTCTCTCTGGGCCTCTCTCTCGTGATTTCCGGGCTTAGCAGGCCCAGGTGGGTAGCAACGTCTCAAACCTTCTTCCTCCCCGTAGTTTTGGGGGGCTCCCTGGGAGGGGAGGGTGCCTTGCTGGGCGGGGGAGGAGGACACTGCAGAGAGGTGGAAGAGGGGGGTTGTGCAAAGGAAGAAGGGGCTGAAGTGACCTTTCTCGCCCCTGCCTCAGTTTCCCCAGGGAATCCAGGCGGCCAATAGTGTGGGGTGGTGCAGGAACAAAAGGACAGGAACCTGGTCACTCTGCAGGCCCCGCCCCACCCCCTAGAGGGTTTTGGGAGGGTTAGGGGACCAGGTGGGGGCAGTTTAGCCAATGCTCCCTGCTTGCCGCTCACTTCAGACGGAGCGGAAAAGTGGGAAGAGACAGACTGAGCGGGAGAAGAAGAAGAAGATTCTGGCTGAGAGGAGGAAGGTGCTGGCCATTGACCACCTGAATGAAGATCAGCTGAGGTGGGGGCTGCACAGGTGGTCCTGGCTCCTGCCGGCTGCTCGGGGAGGGTTGGGCAGAGGGCACTTCCCACAAAAGGCCACCAGAGGGCGCCACTGCCCCATGTATTTTCCCAAGGCCAGTTTGGTGGGACTGGAGTTGGGCAGCTCGCAGATTAGACCAGCCTCCTCTGGGCTTTGCTGATGAGCAAAGGGAATTGAGCACCTCTCTGAGCTTCAGTGCACCCACCTGCACGCAGAGGGCGGGAAGGGGGATTGCACTAGATGCTCTACAATGCCCGAGGCCCTCTCACCCTTCCTCCTTGTTCTCAGAACTTTGCCCTGGTAGCCCCTGCGGTCCCTTCCTGAGCCCCAGGCAGGGCGGACTGGGGCATCCTCAGCAGGCCTGGAGGTGGGAGGGAGGGCTGGGCCCGGGGCAGGGAGGAGGCCCTTATGCATCGCCCGTCACCTGTATTCTCACCCGGCCTGGCAGGGAGAAGGCCAAGGAACTGTGGCAGAGCATCTATGACCTGGAAGCAGAGAAGTTCGATCTGCAGGAGAAGTTCAAGCAGCAGAAATATGAAGTGAGCTGGCGCGCCGTGCCCCATCCCGTGGTCCCGGCGTGCCTGGGTCCCGCGCCACCACTGCTGGCCAGGCCCCTTTTGCTGTTCTCCACCAAGCCTGTCCAACTCCCGCACCTGCCCCGATACCTTGCCTCCAGCAGTATTTGCTACCTGCCACATTCGCTATTGCTTGCGGGGGGGGGGGTCTGAGAACCTGCTGGGTTGAGCAGAGGCATTTCCTGGGGTTCCAGCCCTGGGGGTCTCCTCCCCTCCAGTCAGGGGTCCCTGAAGCATCAAGGCAGCATCTCAGAGCTCTGAGCCTGCTGGAAGGACCAGGATGCACAAAGCCAGGCGCCCGTTGGAGGGGGAGGGCAGCCGCCAGGAAGGCACTTCTCCCACTTGCAGGCAGAGGAGGGCCGAGCCCCAAGCCCATGGCCTCGCGGGGTCCTGTGAGCATTAATCAGGGTCGGAGGCATGCAGAGACCAGGCAAGAAAACGGCTTAGCCGGCACCCGACCTGCACACTCAGACCTGGGGCCAGACCCCACCCAGCCAGGGCCTCTCTGCTGACTGCGAGGGCCCCTCAGTTGCCCCTGGAGGGGCCTCTCTGCTGCTCCTGCTAGACCACACCTTCCTGTGCATGGCCCCCCGGGCACGGCTCAGGCCCCTGTGGTTACAGGGCCCTCACCCCCAACACTGAGACAGGCACTATTGTGTGCACGGTGGCCGTGAGCAGGGGCGTTGGAGCCTGGCTTATTTCTGTCTAAACTGTGCCCCTTGCTAGCTGTGCGACCTTGGATGTGTGAGATAACTTTTCTTTGCCTCCTTTTCCACAGATGGTTGGTGTGAGGGTCACAGCGATAATAAGTGTTATTATAACAGTGTTCCAAGCACCGTTCTGAACACTCGCGCTGTCTTACTATGTCCTCCCAATAATCCTGTGGGTTAATGTTTGGGACGATGCTCAGATCAGAGCCCGGCACCCATGAAACGCTCAACAGCTGCTAGCTGCTGTTACGGCCCTTCCAGTCCTGCGCCTTCCACTTTTCCCTCTCCCCACACGTAACCCTGCACTGGCTGGCAGGACATAGATTTGCCAACACACGGGGCGGCGCCGTATAGGTGTGGCGCCTGGGGATGGTGGCCGCTGGACAAGAGCGCCTGGAAGAGGGTCTCGGTCTGGGCTGGGCTTCTGGGAGGGCTTCCCGAGGCTCTGCCCATGACCCGGCCTCCAGTCTGCACCCGGCTTTCAGAAGACCCTCCTTAGGGGACCCTCATCCTGAACCTGTCATGGGCCTGGCACCACGGCGAGAGGCCGGCGAGGCAGCCTGGGCACCGGTGCTTGGCTTCTGCCCTGGACCTGGGCCCCTCCTGACCCTGAAGTATTCTAACCCTCACAGTCTTGTGGTCTCTCCTCCTCTTCCTCCTTCCCCACCTCCTTCCCCTCCTTTCCCTCCCTCCTCCCCACTGCTGTGCAGAGCCCCCTTCTCCCCACCCCCGGCCACCCGGCCCTGAGCTGAGTGAGCTCCAGCGTTACTCTTTGGCCCACGTTTCTTGCAGATCAATGTTCTCCGAAACAGGATCAATGACAACCAGAAAGTGTGAGTATCAGAGCTCACGCTCTCCTTGTTGCCCCGCCTCCTCCTTCCCCACTGCCAGCCGCCGCTGCCCCTTGGAGGGCTCTGGGCGCCCAGCCCTTCTTCCTCTCCTCCAGCCACAGGCTTCCTTCTGGGCCCTCCGGCCGCTGCTCCTCTCCCCGGCCGCTGCTTGCTGCGGTGGGATGCTGGGATGCGGGGCCAGGGCGCCCTTCCTGAGGCTGCTGCAGGCTGCTCCTCTCACCTCGGCACCCCCATCCTAGCTCTCACCGCCATGGTGACCTGCTACCCTGCCTGCGTCCCCATCTGACTGGGTCCCACTTCCCTTGCAGTTCCAAGACCCGTGGGAAGGCCAAAGTTACCGGGCGCTGGAAGTAGAGGCCGAGCCACCCCCAGCAAAGATCTGCTCCTTGCTGTGTGTTCCCAGCTCTGGGACCCTCCTGGGCACCTGGGCATCTCCTGTCTGGAAATGGGCCCAGCCGGGAGCCAACACTCCTGCCTGCCCCTCACCAACCCTCACCAGCAATAAAAAGCTGTCACATGCTGACTGGTGTTTCTGTCCCTTCCCCTGGTCTCGCGGGGAGTCGGGATGGATGTCAGACCCTCAGGGACAGTCCCCTGGTGTCCACCCAGCTTGGAGGGGCCTTCCCCTGCCTGGTCCCCTCCGCCAGCCTCCAGTGGGGGAGAGGGCCGCTGCCCGGGGCAGCATTCAGGCTCAAGCTGCTGAGAGGCGTGGGCTAGACTGGGTGCCTCAGTTTCCCCTTCCCATGAACTTCATGCGCTCTAAGGCTTAATCCTACAAATGGGAACCACAGGGTCCCTGAGCGGAAGAGGACAGCGTGGTGGCCTGGATTCTAGGTGGCAGGAGGACATGGCGACAGTGAGGGATGAGGGCAGCTGATTCAGCGCTCTCCAGAGTAAACCCCCGACGAGGGCACGTCCCCTGCACCTCCGTGCCTGGCTTGCACGGCCTCTGTGGCAATGCCTTCTCCCGATGCCCCCTTGCACCTGTCTGCAAGAGCTCGGTGAGCCCTGGGTCTGAAAGGCCCCCTGGTCTCCCAGGCAGGGTGAACCCACTTCTCCTTGCGGGAGCGCCCTCCAGGACCACACCCTGTCGGACACATCTGCTCCCAGGCGCTGCCCTTGTGTGCTCGGGAGCTCTGTATCCTGGCTGTGCGCCAAGCACCGGGGTGGGTGCTGGTGCCACAGAGATGAGCAGGACCTGGTCCTTTGGCAACTGGGAGGGCTGCGCCTGCGGTCTTCATCTCGTTTCTTCTTCAATCTTTTATTCATTCATACATGGCTCCTGAGCGCCAGCTGTATGCCAGGCACTGTGCTGGGCACCGGGGTGCCGTGGTTTAGGCAGGCACACCCCTAGTGGAGCTCACCGGGCTCACAGGGCAGAGAGGGACAGCAGCAGGAGGTGCCAGCTCCGTGTGACGCCAGGGGGCCTGCTGTGCCGGGGAGGCACGCACGTGTGCGCTGCACCTGGCCTCGGCAGGCAGGAGGGCTTTCTGGAGGGTTCTGTCTACACCGAGTCCCAGAGGGTGAGGAGGAGAAAGTCCAGGGGAAGAGCTCAGGATTGGGAAGCGAACAGCGTGTACAAGTTCTAGAAGCAAGAGCCAGCATGGTGTGTTCTCAGAGCCACAGTGATTAGCAGAAGCCAAAGCAAAAGGCTAGGGGCAGGAAGGCTCCACTGTAAGTACCCCCAAAGTGGGAAGAGAGGCAGGAGCAGGGCCTCAGGCCCCAGGAGGGCTCTCAGCAGGGTGTCTGGGAGACCACAGGCAGCTCCTGGCATGCTGGTCCCCGACCCCGCTCTCCCCAGGCTGCGGGGCAGGGCAGCTGGGACGGTGCCCCAGCCCCTCTCCCCGTAAGGGGCTCTGCTGCCCACCCTCGCCCGCCGCCATGGCGAGAGAGGCGCTGGGTCCAGACTCGGGATGCCAGAATTTTCCAGGCAATGTGAAGCCCCCACAGGGCCCTGCCTCCTGTGCCCTCGCGTCTCCTTGGAGCAGCGAGAGGTAAGGATGGCGGAGCCCTGGGTCCTTTCTCCTCCCACAGCTCCTCTCCCGACAGAGTCCTTCTGATCACCCCTCTAGTGGCGTGGCCTCTCCTTCACAAACTGTACCCTGAGTGGACCAAGCACCCTGCCCTCCTGCTCTGACCCCCCACCTTCTGCCCCAAGGCTGGATCCCACTTAATACCTTTCCTACTAAGGTCACCTGGTGTTCATGAGAGAACCTCTGAGTGCCCCAGGCACTGCGTGGGGCCCTGCCCAGTCGAGGCCCCATCCCATCGTCTTAAGAGGAGCACTCAGGTGAGCCCGAGGGCTGCTGTGAGTCGGCAGAGCCGCGGACAGCTGGAGCGTGTATCCCCGAGTGGGGTCTGTGGAGGTCCTATCCCAGGCACAGGGGGAGTGAGCGGGTGCAGGGTGCAGGGGCACCCCTGGACCATCGGCTCCCGAGTCCTACAGGCAAGGGTGTGGCTTCAGGCCTGGTGGCTCCGTGTTCTCCCTGTGACCTTCCCAGGGAACAGCCGGACCATGGGTGTGTGCGCAGACTGTGCTGAGATGCACCCAGGAGCCCCCGCGCAGCCGCCTGGGTTCGTTCATTCCCGCCATCACTGTGCTACCACGGTGCTCAGCCAGACGCACAGGTGACGGCCAGGTGCCCGCGTGGGGCTACCGCAGGGGGACTTACCCCAGACACCCTGACCCCACTGCACCCGCCGTCCCCCGCACACTCCCAGGGACCACCCTCTGCGCTGCTCTCGGTTCCCGTCTTGCCTCACGGTGACACTTTGGATTCATGACCCTTCCGTCCTGTGTACACCCATGTTCGGGGGAAATGACCGTCAGGCTCTGCTTGGCGCCGGGGTGGAGAGGCGGAGGCCCTTCCCGTCCCGCCGCCAGGCTTGCTCTCCAGACGAGCTGGTGTCCTGGGCAGAGCTGCTCCTGTCTGTCCACTGCAGGTGGGAAGTTGGGGACAGTGGCTGCTCCAGGGCTTGCCTGCCTTGGCACCCAGCCCTCCCGTGGGAGACCCCGTACCGAACCTGGAGTCTCGCCTTCTCCCATCAAATTCGGGCTCTGCCACGTCCCAGCTGTCAGACTTTGGGCAAATTACTCGTCTGGGCCTGAGTTCCCTGATCTGAGAAACGGAGATTGTTATGAGGTTAAATGAAACAACGTGCGTATAATCAGCGCAGGGCTTAGTGCGCGGTAATCATGGCATCAGCGTCAGCCGCTGTCACTGCTTTACTGACTGTGACATGTCATCAGCCAAGGGCTCAAGGTCTGGGGAAGCCGGGTCACCAGTGCTCAGCCAGCCAGCCCCTCATTGTGCGGGGGGATTACGGAGCTCCCAGAGGCCTCTCTTTCCTTCTGGGTCCCAGGGCCTGGCCTTCTGCCTGGCCAGACAGAGTGCTGGGGGCTGGGGGCAGGCGGGAGCTGCTGTCGGGACGGTCCCTCCTGGCGGGTGGCCCCAGCTCTGGACAGAGGGGGCAGAACTCGCTTCCAGGCCAGGCCCCACCCCCGACTCTGCAGCCTGGTTCCTGGAAAGGGCGGGGCAGGGCTGGAGCTTCCAGGGGACGTGCCCAGGTCGGGGGAGGTCTGGGCTCAGGACCAGGGTCTCCAGTCGGCCCATGTTGGGGGTGGGACAGGCTTGGAAGACCAGGCTGGACCCGTGTTCCCACGGTGTGGCCATGGGCACTGGCCTCTCTGGGCTTGGCTTCCCCTCTGAGAGCCCAGCCTGCTCTGTCACCCCTTCCAGGGGGAAGGCTGAGCGTGAACTGGGGGACAGTGCTGGGGTCCCGGGGTGAATTCACCCTTTTCCACTTGCATGACATGCCCCTCGTGCCAGGCATGTGCCAGCCACTCTGGCCAACCATTCACGGTCCCCAGGTCACATCCCCATGTTGCAGATGAGGAAGCCGAGGTAAAGAGAGTTTAAGCAACATGCTGGGGCTGTGCAGTTAATCAGTGGCAAAGCTGGGCTTGAACCCAGGTGTACGTGACTCCAGAGCCAGGACTCTTCCTAGCACACGGACCCTGCAGATTGAGGAGCACCCGCATCTCCCCAAACTGCAGTGCCTATGCCAGAATCTGAGCCCCCTGGGGGCTGGCTGGGGGCGGTCCCGACATCAGAACACAGAGCACGAGTCCAGGGGCTCAGCTCCCTCTGCTCCTTCCCGGCGCTGCCCCATGCCCCGGCCCGGAGACGTGCCGTGTGCAGCACCGGGAGGCCAGCCGGGGGTGGCCTCTGGGAGGAAGAGCAGAGGCGGTGTTGAGGGGGCTTTGCCCAGGGTGCAAGAGCACAGGCAGGCACCTCCTCTTTGTTGGGGGCAATTACAGCCCATTCCTGTGTCCCAGAAGTGGTTGGGGGCCCCGTGGATCATGGATGCGCCTGCCAGTGGGTCACCCCTCGACGCTGCAGAGAGAGTGAGTGAACCTCGGGGTGGGCGAGTCCTGGGTCTGAATGCCAGCAGGGACGAGCCGGCAGTTGTTGGAGGTGGTGGTGGGGACACTTCAGGGACTCTCAGCAGTTTACCTGCAATGTCACTTTCCAGCCAGATGGAGCTGGCTGCTTTCGTTTCCCCAAAATGCCCTATTCTCTTCCACCTCTGCATGCCTTTTGCTCTCTCTCTCTCTCCTTCCTTCCTTCCTCTTTCTCTCTCCCCCTCTTTCTTTCCTTCCTTCCTTTTTCTTTTTTTCAAAGTAGGGTCTCTGTTGACTGCCCAGGCTGGGGTGCAGTGGTGCAATCATATCTCATAGCAGCCTCAAACTCCTGGGCTCAGGCGATCCTCCTGTCTCAGCCTCCCAAGTAGCTGGAACTACAGGCATACAAAATCAACACTTGGCTAATTAAAAAAATGTTTTTTGTATGTAGAGAAGGGAGGTCTCACTATGTTGCCCAGGCTGGTCTTGAGCTCCTAGCTTCAAGTGGTCCTCCCGCCTCAGCCTCCCAGAGTGCTGGGATTACAGGAGTGAGTCACCTCGCCTGGTCTGCATGCCTGTGTACCCCTGGAATGCCCTCCCTTCTTTCTCTGCCTGTCCAACTTCTCCCCCACCTCAGGGCCTTGGTCAAGTCCCCGTTTCTCCAAGAAGCCTCCCAGGCCCCTCCTGAGCTCCTTCGGCTTCCTGGGACGATGGCCGCGGTGCTGCCCCACACGGAGGGCCCATCCAGCCTGGGCCTGGGCCTCACAGAAACCAGGTCTGGGTGCCGGGCCCCGCCCTCCCTCCCTGGCACCGGTCCCAGAGCCTCAGCCCCACCCACCTGCTCATCCCAGGTTCTCAGCCCCCACCCCAGCATCACAGGAATTTAAATTGCTCTCAGTTGAAGACTCAGAAGAATGTTCCACGCTTGTGCATTGCGCCCAGGCCCCGGGCGAGGAGTGGGGTAGCCCCGCCCCGTGGCCCGCACTGAGCGCCGGCAGGGCCGCACTAGCCACACCTGCAGCACAGCCCAGTCCCCGAGCAATTTTCTCTGCAAAGTCAGGCCTGGGCAGTGCGGATCTGAAGGAGGCCCGGGCTGGGCTGTAGCTGCTCTTCAGGAAAGTGGCGGGCGCATGGGAGAGGTGGAGCCATCCCCAGGCTGCGATTGTGCGCAGATTGAGCTGGGCTTGCTGAACCAGGACAGGGAGACCTGCTTAGGACGCGCTGCTTACCCCGTCCTCTCCCCACCCACCCGAACCCTGCCAGTTCCCGGAAGGTGAGGATGGAGGGAGAAGATCACTTCACTTAGGGCGATGGACAAACCAGGGTTTTCCCCTCTGAATGTGACACAGAGACCTCTCTGGTCCCACATCCCACCTCCTCAGGCCTGAGCGAGGTGGTGAGCAGTGGATT
>CAUYSK010109846.1:0-11062 GCA_963575035.1 Avahi laniger
TGAGGTTGTGAAAGGGACGGATGTTTACTGTTACGGCTCAGTAGGGTGCAGCCTGTTGTCTTGGACTTGGAGACGGACAGCTGGAGTGGACCCAACAGAAACAAGGCCCTGGAAGCAAAGCTGGGCCTGGCCACAGACAGAGTGGCCCAACGGAGGCTGCAGGGCACCGGGCACATGAATTTGAAGGCAAGGCCAGGTAAGACAGAGCCTTGAATGCTTAGAGTTTGGATTCAAAGAACGTAGCTGTAGGAAGCCAGTGGGGAGAAATATGTTTTTGGTTTCTCAACTTTAAATAATTTGTCCTGGACCTACATTTTTAAGAGGTAACCCCCAAATGTGAAAACATTGCTAATATTTCCAAAATTAAGTTTTCTTTGTAATTTGATCAGTGAGCATGAGAGAGACCATTTACAGACATCAAAACCCAATTTCCCCATGACTTGCACCTCTGGGTATCAAACAGGTAGATGAGGCTTTGTATCCAGAATAGACTTCCGCAGCTAATCTTCTGTCACTCTAAAAGTAATTTACTCTCAAGGGGATAAAACTACATGTTTTTGGATAGAAATTTAAATAATCAAATTCTTGTGTAATCACTCAAACTCTACTCGTTTCTAATTCTGAGATATGGTCTATACTTTAATGGCCATATGCCACAAATTACACTCAGCATAGGAATATAGAAAATTCTTACATGATATTTTATACAGTTCTTGGCTTGCAAATTCCTGAAAAACAGAAACTAGATCTCTGGCCCAATTAGCTGATGTTGCTGAGAGCTCAAAACTATCTTTTTTATGATGAGTCCAAAAATCTGTCCTAGGTCTCCTTGTAGGCGATTCAAGGATACTGAGAGTCATACCTTTGATCGGGAGATTTTGGAAGGGCATGCACTCTTGTGAGAGACATCCATGTAGGCTCGACTAGAGGAAAAACACTTCTTTGCTTCTTTTTCCCCAAAATGAGAAACGTGAAAGTTTAGGCTTCACGATCAGGGCAGGCTCAGCTTGCTGGTAAGCCAATAACAAAAGGCTTCATGGCACTGTGTTTCTACAGCAAGTTCCTCGCTAGACCAAGTTCTCTTTCTCCCTTCCTAGCATTTCTTAAACTGCAGGCTTTTCATAAATCCTCCATTTTCTCACCACGTCCTCCTGTCTTAATTCTACCCAGTTGACCTTTCATCCAAGACTCTACCGAGTCTACTCCCTCAAAACTCATGTGGCCTGTGCTGCCGTGTCCTCCTCCCTGACCTGTCCCAGTGCTTGCCGCTGTTCATCAGCGTCCCCTCCCTGAAGCTGTCTCCTTAGCTTCCTGTGCCCTCGGTCCCCACAGACCCTCCTCCATCCTCCCATCCTGCCCCCTACCTTCTCCTGCCTCCACCACAGAGATGTGGCCCCCGGTTATTCCCTCATCCTCCTTCTCTCCGGAACCGGATAGCAGCCTTTGAGGATTTAATGTGGGCTCGTACCTGCAGGTAAGCCCTGAGACTACCTCTCAGGTCAGTATCACTGTCTCCATTCGTTCTCTGTAGCTTCCTGTTTCCTAACTGCCTGGCACCTGTCAGCACTGCCCTTGGAGCCTCAAACTTAGGACATTCAGCTTTGGTCCTGGATGCGAGACACGCTGGGAGCTCACCTTTGGAGCAAGACAGCAGCTGCGGAAAGAATGCTGGGAAAACTGACCGGGCCAGCGCGGACGGGTCCTCCTCCTCAAGGAGAAGCAGGAAAGGTGCAGCACGTGAAAGCTGGCGTAGAAAACTCTAGTCCACGCCAGACGGCGATTCACAGCCGGGGCCGCTCTGAAATAGCAGATCAACATTGGATCCACGCAGGCTGTAAACCAGAGAGAATCATTTGGGACCAGGAGAAGGATACCGGAAACAGGTCCAGGTCAGGGGCAAAGGGAGTGGCAGGAACTCCGCAAGAGGGCGCCACGGAGGGCCGGGCGGGAGAGCCACAGCGGCAGGGGTGTGATGGGAGAGGCTAGAGAGGCTGAAGGCCTGTGTTCGCTCCAGGACTGGCACACCGGCTCTGGGACGGCAGCAGCTCAGTCCTGGGCACCACGTACTGGAAAGGACACCTACCCAGGTGCTGTGGCTTGAATATGTGTCCCCTCCAAAATTCACGTGGAAATGTAATCCCCAATGTGGCGGGACTGAGAGGTGAGGCCTTTAAGAGGTGATCGGGTCATGAGGGCAAGACCCTCGTGAATATATTAATCCACTTATGAACTCATGGATTAGCGGGTTCGTGGATGAATGGGTTGTCACGGGAGTGGGACTGGTGACTTTATAAGAAGACGAAGAGAGACCTGAGCCAGCACATAAGCACACTCAGCCCCCTCACCACGCGACACCCTGCACTATCTTGGGACTCTGCAGAGAGTCCCCACCAGCAAGACGGCTCTCACCAGATGCGGCCCCATGACCTCGGACTTCTCGGCCTCCATAACTACAAGAAATAAATTCCCTTTGTTTATAAATTACCAGTTTCAAGTATTCTGTTATAAGCAACAGAAAAAGGACCAGGACACCAGGTCTAACTCTCATTGTCCCAGAGCTCAGGGAGGGCACACATTTCAGAGAACAAACAGCATTCGGCGACTAGGATTGACAAGGTCTGGTGGAACTCTCCCTCCTGAAACAAAACCCATTTCAGCATCATGCCTTGATCAGCCTGCGTCCAGATTTCCCTTCCTCCAGCGAGGGCCTGGAATTGTCTTTGTCTCCGAAGTCGCACCTGTCCTGCCATTGGCGGTTGTCCAGTCCGGTCGGTCATTAATCTATGTCTATTCCACTTCATTCCCAAGAGAACTTGAGATAACTTGCAAAGATGTATACATTAGAACAAGACTTAAAACACTTAGGTAAAGAAAAGGGGAGAGAAAATGAGGACAAGAACATAAGATAAAGCCAGGGACGTGATCCAAAACATGTGTGTCACGACGCCCCTCGTGCAGGAGGATTTTCAAGCTTGGTTCTGTGCTGAGCAGCACTCAGAGGGAGCCACGCTCAGAATCACCGATGACAATGTCCCAAAGATAAAAGCAAATCATTGCTCAGAGGAAGTTATTCCGGGGACCCAAAGCTAAATGAGTATGGGCACCTGAAGTTTCAGAGTGAGGGCTTGTGATTATGTGGGAAAAAACCAAAATACCATAAGGCTGCTTCTCACAACGCCCCGCAGGGTAGGTGGAGGGCCTAAGACAGTTCAGAAGAAGTTCTCCTGTAGATTGCAGCTGTAAGGGGTCACTAGCCTCCACCCCCACCTTTCCTGACTTTCTTCCCCAGACCACCCACGGCCTCCCTCAGCCTGGCCTGCACTAGCACCGGGTCAGCCCGGGCCGAAACACACTGCCCGTCCAGTCTGCAGAAACCTGGCCCCCGAGGCACATCCACCACCCTCCCCCGCCTCGAAGGCCCAGCAGCCTCCCACCCCTGGCTCGTGGCTCACTCACCTTCCCCAAACACACACCCTTACTCCCTGTGACGGCTAATTTCCTATGGGGACTTAGCGAGGCTCCAGTGCTCAGCAACATCCTAGAAGCTGCTGCGAAGGTGTTTTTTTAGATGTGATTAATACGTAAATCAGTGGTTTTGAGCAAAGCAGATTATCCTCCACAGTGTTGGTGGGCCTCATCCAATCAGTTGAAGGCCTTAAGAAAATGACTGACCTCCCGGGAAGAGCGGGGGGAATTCTGCCAGCTGATGGCCTTTGGACTCAAACTGCAGCTCTTCGCTTGGTCACTCGCCTGCTGGCCTGTCCTGCGAATTTGGGACTTGCCAGCCTCCATAAGCTCGTGAGCCAATTCCTCAAAATACGTCTCTCTCTCTGAATCCACACAACCTATTGGTTCTGCTTCTCTAGAGAATCCTTCCTAATGCACTGTCCCTGTTCCTTCTTTCGTGAATGCCCTCTTCCAGCACTCCCGTTTGTCAGACTCTGCTTCATGCTTTCAGGGACGCTCAGCCGTGTCTCTGTGAGGCGCCTCCCGATTCCTGGAAACCTGGTGTGTGACCACCCCCTTCCTCTCTCCGAGCAGTGGCCATGCCCCACCTGTGTTGAGTGACCCGTCCCTGGGTCAACACACATCATTAGAGACAGGCCTCTCAGGGCAGAGATTCCTGGCCTAGCGTCGGTCACCCAGTAAACACACACAGACACTCAGAGAATCTTCACAGCAAGAGTCATTCCAAAGTGCGTGTTTCCAGAACACCCACCAACCAGATCAGCTGCAAATCCCCATTCTGCAAGGCCCAAGTTCATAGAGGGATTTAGTCGCAAAAATGAATAAAGAGTCCAGAAGGTTCTGATGTCTTTCTCTTTAGCACTGGGTCATTAAATATGGGGTCACACTAGGATTTCTTTCTTCATTAATGAGTAAAAACCCATGTGATAAGACGAGGAAAAGCCTGAACCGCCAGCAGCTAAACGTCCTCACAGGCAGCTGAGTCAAGGTCCCAGAGGGGTGATTCGGCCTCCTCTGTGCACAGCCACTATGGCTGTGACCGGCCAGGAGGGGCATCGGGAGCTCCCTGGCAGCTTGTCTGACCGTGCAAACCGCATTCCAAAGTGCCTGCTGGAGGAAGGGGAGTCGAGGCAACACACAGCGCACAGATCCGTGCCTGGCAGGAAGGCTGCAGCCCGGGGGATGGCAGATGGAGCCTGCCGGATTCCACGCAGCTGTGGGCTCGGCGTCAGAGCTCCTCTCGAAGCAACGACTCTAGCACCTCACAGTGTGCACGGCCTGCCACCAAGGACATCAAATTAATAATGCATACCTAGCGTTTAGGTACCACTGTTGTGCTGGCCAAATCATCAGTACATGCATTTTCTATTTCTTCCAGGGATTGCTTCCCAGAGAGATTATTGTCATGTTACCGATAATGAAGCCAGAGTTAATGAGAACTGGCAAGGTAGAAGTCACCCTGAAGTCATGGGTAGAGACCAGAACTCTGGAGTTTAGCCCCCAAAGATACATAAGAATGGTGACCATCGATGAGCAGGGGAGGACAGGGAGGCCTGGCAGTTCTGGTCACGTGGCCTAACCAGGTCTCGGTTTCTTATCTGAAGATGAAGAGAGTGGGCCCTGTGGTCTCCCATTCCCTTCCAGGTTAAACATCCTGCATCATGGGCACTTCGTTAGGCCTAATGGAAAGTTCGGGCAGAGACTGCCATCTTTAAGGAGCTGTTTTCATCCCTGACTCTTGTCTCAATGACCAACCCCAATAGTGGGGCTGCCGTGTCCCTCATGGGCCTGTGTACTGAGTCCAGGCAAGTGGGACCCCAGAGAAGAGTCATGCAGAATTCACTTACAGACAGGTGGTTCCGTACCCTTTAATTTGCTGTAAATTTGCAAATCTTGGTAACAAACAAAAGTGAACCGACAGCCTTCAGATGCTAGTCTAGTGGGTGGACTCTGTTTTATTTTTTTTAATTTATTTTATTTGTTTTATTTTTATTTTCATTTTAAAGATGGGGTCTCACTCTTTTGCCCAGGCTGGAGTGCAGTGGCGTGGTCATAGCTCAAGCACTCCTCCTGCCTCTGCCCCCGAGTAGCTGGGACTGCAGGTGCATGCACCACGCCAAGTGGATTCTGTGTATTCTTCAGCCAGGTCGCTGCTACCCAGCCAGCCTCCCCTGCTGTGCACAGATGGCACATTAGCTGCTGGGGGCTATTATGAGAGCTTGTCTGAATGGCATTAGGCTCTTTACAGATGCCCCCGTCTGCCGCCCAGTGCCCCGTGCTCACTGCTGTGTGGCTTCTACCTCCCAGCGTTCAGGTGGAAACACGGGGTGTCCCATCTCCAGCAGGAAAAGCCTCAGCAATGTGTGCAAACACTCCAAGTAGCTCAGGCCTGCTGGGGGCAGTCTGAAGAAGTCCACCCTCCTGCCAGTCCATCTGGGCTGCTGTCACAAAATACCAGAGACTGGGTGGCTTATAAACAATGGAAATTTATTTCCCACGGTCCTGGAGGCTGGAAGTCCAAGACAAAGGAGCTGCAGATGCAGGGTCCGGTGAGGCTGCTTTCTGGTTCACAGACAGCACCTTCTTGCTGTGTCCTCACGTGATGAAGGGGTCAAAGACCTTTTGGGGGTCTCTTTTATGAAGGCACTAATCTCATTCATTAGGCTCCACGCTGGTGACCTAATCACCTTCCAATGCCACCCCCCCCCATGCCATCACCTTGGATTCGAGGATTTCAACATACGAATTTGAGGTGGTCACAAACATTTGGACCACGGCACCTGCCCACCTCTCTTCCCCGTCTGCAGCACAGCGTGACAGCTACTACTCAAAGCCCATTCTCCCCTACAAAATCCCTGCGTTGTGGGGGCTAGTGAGGTGCCTGCAAAATCACACTATGACCAGGCTCCCTCGTACTAGGTGTGACCGTGGGACTCAGCTTTAGGAGATGAGACTGAAAGGGAGTGTGCTGGGAAGGACTTCTAGAGGGCTCTTTAAAAGAGGGACACACTGACAAGGAAAGCTATTCTGCCTTCCCCAACCCTCACCTTTTCCCTGGAATGCAGATGGAATGGCTGGCAGTCCAGCAGCCAACTTGAGCCATGATGTGACCTAAAGAATAGATGTCCCACACTGAGAAGGTAGGGCAGGAGGTGGAAGGCACCTGGATGTCCCGGTGGGACCTGCCATTCCAACCTGGCTCTGTCTACCCCATGAAAAAAAACTTCTACCCTATTTAGGTAAATTCACTGTTCACCTGAGTTTTCTCTTAACTATATGCAACCCCGCACAATAACCACCATTTTGGAGATGTTAGTGGACCTGCGTCTCCTCACTGAGCAAGCAGCAGTGGGTCCTAACGGTCGTCCCTGGCTTGCAGTGCAGTCCCGGTCACGCCTCCACTCACACGTCGGGAGCCGGCAGGTCCCGCTCTCCGCTGCTCGACTCCATCTCCTCCTCCTCGCTCATGATCCGGCAGGAACCGAGCTAGAGGGGTGTCTACCTTCAGTTTTGTTTAGTATTTACCAGAAGGGATGAGGGCAGCTCTGTCAGCCAAGCAGTACAGGCAACAGGAACAGGCCTGGGAGTCAGAGCCAGCTCCAAGACACAGAAGACACAGAGGCTGGCGCACGACGGGAAGAGAGGTGGGGAACCACACGACGTGGATCGGGGAAGAGCAAAAGCCCCTGAAAGAAACCACACAGTAAATACTAAGAGGCGGAAGAGCGTCGCTATGGCAAAGCAGGGCTTGGGGCTGGGTCGGCAGAGGTGCTGCTGTGAATGAGGGACTGAAGATGAAACGCAAAGGGAGGAGATGACCGGCCGAGAGCTCTGCCCCGAGCAGTGGGAGCCATGGCTCCTGCCTCCCCCACGGCTCGCCCACCGGCCTCAGCCCCTCTGACTTCCAAACATAGGAGACGACTCTCAGAGCCAAGGCAGAGCACAGACCAGCCCTGGCCTGGGCTCTCCAGCCCTTCTGGGGCATCTAATCTTGCTTTTATTTGTTTTAGAAAGAAGATGATAATCTCCCATCATGCCTGCTTCCAGGGCTGGGCTTCTCCTGAACCCACCATTTGGAATCATGTTTCCCTCCTCTGTTGCAGCACTGAAAAAAGAAATCATCTTTTTCCTTCCTTCTTTTTTTGCTTTTAAAATTTTTTTGAGACAGGGGTCTTGCTATATTGCCCAGGCTGGCCTCAAGCTCCTGGCCTCCCAAGGGATCCTCCTAACTCAGCATCGCAAGTAGCTGGGACTACAGGTGCACATCACTATGCCCAACTCCCTTCCTTCCTTCTCACCTTCCAGTTTTTATTTTGTGCTAGAGCTCATAATTATGCACCATTACGTGACGGGGTGAAAACGTTCCATGCCAAACTCAGAATTGCAGGAAAAAACCTGGCATTCTTAATTTCCCATAACTACTTTGAACTTGCTCCAATGTCCCCATTCCTGTTCAGCGTTTAGGGTCCTGAAGGGGAGGGCTGGAGGGAAGAGGGCTTAAATCCACCAGATAAAGGAAGCTCGGTCTGGTTTCATTTTGTTAGCAGGAACCCGTGGTGTCGCTAAGAAAATACTCAAACACTGCAAATTGTCTTGGCAAGACAAAATCTTTACTTCTGATCAGAAGGGCATGTAGCGGCAAGAAGAGCAGCCAGCCAACGCACTACAGGGAAGATCTTCACCTTTTTATCCCTAATGCACACCGAGGGCTGTGTCTCAGCCCGTTGATACTTTGACCGCACAATCTTGTCCTTACCTCATTGGCTAAGGCATGTTGCTAGGGTAAAAGGGAGAACAAGGAAGTTGAAGTTAGTAAATGTGGATTCTTTTGGTATTGCAATAAAGGAGATTAAACAAAGGTTATCGTTATCGTGCAGTTTGTGCTATGTGATAATAATTACATCAAGCTGGATATCAGACAGAATATTCCTTTGTCAGAAAAGATTAGGCCAAGGTCATCTCCTCCTACAATTTCTAACCATCTTTCTTAGGGTAACTCAGTTTCTTTGGGGCAAATGTCCCATCCCTAGGGTTTCTCCCCCATCCTCCCCCAGCCCAGTGTTATCTGGGAGTGTCCTGGAGGAAGTGGACACATCCTCAGGGTGATGAAGATGGGCCTTGGGCCCACAAGCCTCCTCGGGAACATTCCTTGGACTCCACCACTATATGTTCCACTGGTACTTGCCATTCAGGTCGCCGTGGAGGGCTGTGGTAGCCCCTGTCACGGCCTGCACCGGGTGGGCCCCTGTCACTGACCTAGCCCCGTTTCTGCCACCTAAACATCAGCCACACACTCCAGCTAGCCCGGCTTAGGCCATCACCCCACAGTCTCTGCTGTGGGGTCACCTCCCGCCTTGCCGAGGCAGCTCTTTGGCAGGCCCCTCGGCTCTCACCGCCTTGAACGTTATGCCACCATTTCTTCTCTGCCACTCTGCCCTGACCTCCCCATATTGCTCTAGGGCACAACTTTGAAATGCCATCTTCCCAGAGACCCACAGAAAGAGCAGAGGAAAAGCCCTCTTCCTGTCACTGCCGTTCCCCTGCCTGGGACATCTACCTTACACGTCTCCCTTGGCCGTTTGCTCAGTGGGAAGCATTGGGATCCTCACATTTGACTGGTTTCTACCCTTTCTTTCTAAACCAGAAGGAGTTCCACTTCCCCTTCCTGTCTGGTGGGGCTTGGGGACTTACTCTCCAACACAGATTCCTTCTTGCCTACCTTAGGGATCTCAGCGGTGTCGATGATACCAGCTCCCTTATTCCCTACAGAATTCCTTGTAGCTTAGTCTAGACAGTAGAATGAGTGTAGTGAAGGAAGCACTTGTACATCAGAAAGCCTTTCAAAAACATTATACCCTACACAATTCTTAATAGTTTTCTTTGAAATAATACTGAATTATAACCGTAACACATACAAATGAAAGGATACATTAATTAGAAATCTTGTCATCAATACTATTAACCATTCAAACACTTCTATAATCAAATTCCTTGGTAGGTACATTTACATACCTGTACATCTTTTTATAAGACACCAAAACCCTGTCTATTTAAATTAAATGAGATGGCTGGGCACGGTGGCTCACGCCTGTAATCCTAGCTCTCTGGGAGGCCGAGGCAGGTGGATTGTTTGAGCTCAGGAGTTCGAAACCAGCCTGAGCAAGAGTGAGACCCCATCTCTACTAAAATTAGAAAGAAATTAATTGGACAACTAAAAATATATAGAAAAAATTAGCTGGGCATGGTGACGCATGCCTATAGTCCCAGCTACTCGGGAGGCTGAGACAGAAGGATTGCTTGAGCCCAGGAGTTTGAGGTTGCTGTGAGCTAGGCTAACGCCACGGCACTCACTCTAGCCCGGGCAACACAGTGAGATTCTGTCTCAAAAAAAAAAAAAAAAATTAAATGAAATGACTGGTATATCAGTTAGGAAATCATTTGCCTATAAGGGAAGCCAAATTAAAGGGGCTTCAGAAATAAGTGTTTATTGTTTTCACAAATCATGGAGTCTGAGTCGAGACAGTTCAGGATTGAAGCAGGTGCTCAATTGTGCTTTGGAGACCAAAGTTCACTCCGCCTTCCTGCGTCTTCTTCCCCAGAGTGCTGGCACTCGTCCTTAAGCTTGATGCCCTCTTAGTGGAAAACGACTGCTCTACCTCCAGACCTCACATCCATGTTTCAGGCAGAAAAAAGAAGGAAGAAGAAAAAAAGAAAGGGGAGAAATTGGAATTAGGAAAGCGAATATTTCCCAGAAAGTCTCAGCTGGGCAGAACTGCATGACATGGCTCTTCCTAGCTAAAGGAATTCTGGGGAGTAAGTATTTTTAGCTGGGCACATTGGTGCCCTAAACATAACCAGGGTTCTGTAGTTTCAAAAGGGGACGTGGAGGAATGGGAATGGATATGGGCTAGGCAGCTAACATTGTCTACCAGGGAGATTAAGACAAGATATTTAATCTCTCTGGGCCTCAGTTTCTTCAGTTTTAAAATGACAGTTGGACTAGAAATAAAACTCTAAAAATTTTCATCAAAGAGCCCCAATCCGAATAGTCAATGATAGCCAACCCTTTTCCCACATCAATTCTAGGGATAAAGCTGACAGAGACCCACAAAATTTCACTGAAGTATCATATTTAATCTTGAAAACTCATGAGTTTTTCATTCTGGGTCATAAAATGTTTAGTTTCATATAAAATATATATATTTTTAAATCTATAAGTAAAATTGCCACATGTTTGTCCTGTGATTTTGCACATACCCCCTTCTCAGGGAACGTGCACCCCAATTTGAGAAAGAAACTCTTTTTTTTATTTCAGCATATTATGGGGGTACAGATGTTTAGGTTACGCATGTTTTCCTTGCTCCCCCTACCCCCCAAGTCCGAGTTTCAAATATGTCCATCCTTCGGGTGGTGCGCATTGCACTTTTTGTGTATGCACATACCCGTCCCGTCTCTCCCCTCCCCCCTGCCCAACATCCAATAGATGTTATTCTTATATGTGCACTTGTGTGTTGATCAGTTAATACCAATTTGATGGTGAGTACATGTGGTGCTTATTTTTCCATTCTTGGGATATTTCACTTAGTAGAATGCG
>CAUYSK010109849.1:0-21599 GCA_963575035.1 Avahi laniger
TGTAGTCCCAGCTACTCGGGAGGCTGAGGCAGAAGGATTGCTTGAGCCCAGGAGTTTGAGGTTGCTGTGAGCTAGGCTGACGCCACGGCACTCACTCTAGCCCGGGCAACAGAGTGAGACTCTGTCTCAAAAAAAAAAAAAAATACTTTATTGCTAAAAAATGCTAACAGTCATCTGAGCCTTCATCAGGTTATAATCTTTTTGCTGGTGGAGGATCTTGCCTTGACCTTGATGGCTGCTGACTTATTGGGGTGGTGGTTGATAAAGGCTGGGGTGGCTGTGACAAATTCTTGAAATAAGAAAACAATGAAATTTGCTGCACCAGTTGACCCTGTAGCAATGTGATGCTGTTTGATAGCATTTTACCCACAGTAGAACTTCTTTTAAAATTGTTGTCAGTCTGTTCAAACCCTGCTGCTGCTGTATCCATTTAGTTTATGTAATATCCTAAATCCTTTGCTGTCATCTCAACAATGTTCCCAGCGTCTTCATCAGGAGTAGATTCCATTTCAATAAACCGCTTTCTTTGCTCATCTGTAAGAACTCCTCATCTGTTTAAGTTTTATCAGGAGATTGCAGCAATTTAGTGACATCTTCAGGCTCCACTTCTAATTCTAGTTTTCTCGCTATTTCCACCACATCTGCAGTTCTTTCCTTCACTGAAGTCTTGAAACCCTCAAAGTCATCCATGAGGGTAGGAATCGACTTCTTCCAAACTCCTGTTAATGTTGCTGTTTTGACCTCCTCCTGTGAATCATGAGTGTGCTGAATGGCATCTAGAACGATGAATCCTTTCCAGAAAGTTTTCAATTTACATTGCCCAGATCCATCAGAGGAATCACTATCTGTGGCAGCTACAGCCTTACAAAATGTATTTCCTAAAAACAATAAGACTTGAGCATCAAAATCACTCCTTGATCCACGGGCTGCAGGATGGATGTCGTGTTAGCGGATATGAAAACAACATTCATCTCCTTGAACATCTTCATCAGAGCTCTTGGGCGACCAGGTGCATTGTCAATGAGCAGTAATATTTTGAATGAAATCTTTTTTTTTTTTTTTTCCCCTGAGCGGTAGGTCTCAACAGTGGCCTTAAAATATTCAGTAACTGGAGTTGTATGTTGCAGCCCTGGTTGTGTATGTTATTTATTATAACTTATTCAACCATTCCCCTAAAAAAAAAAATATTCAGTAACCATGCTGTAAACGGATGTGCTGTTGTCCAGGCTTCTGTTCCATTTCTAAAGCACAGGCAGGTAGGATTCAACGTAATTCTAAGGGTCCTGGGATTTTCAGAACGGTGACTGAGCACTGGCTCGACTGAACATCACCAGCTGCACTGGCGCCTAACAGCAGAATCGCCCTGTCCTTGGAAGCTTTGAAACCAGGCACTGACTTTTCCTCTCTAGCTAGGAAAGTCCTAGATGCCATCTTCTTCCAACAGAACGCTTTGTCGTTCACAGTGAAAATCCGTTGTTTAGTGTAGCCACATTCATCGGTTCTCTCCACTAAGTCTTCCAGATAACTTGCTGCAGCTTCGCCGTCAGCACGTGCCGCTTCACCTTGAACCTTTACATTATGGGGACGGCTCCTTTCCCTAAACGTCGTGAACCAGTCTCTGCCAGCTTCCAGCTTTTATTGTTCCTCGCCTCTCCCAGTCTTCATGGAATTGAATAGATGTGAGACTCGTCCTTTAACATGAACATTTAGAGGCCATTTTAGGATTACTAACTGGCCTAATTTCAATATTGTTGTGTCTGAGGGAACAGGGAGGCCTGAGGAGAGGGAGAGAGACAGGGGAGTGGCTGGTCGGTGGAGCAGTTAAAACACACACGACATTTATGGATTAAGTTCACGGTCTTATATGGGTGCTCCCAAACAACTACAACATCAAGGACCACTGAACACCATAACAACAGCACATCCGTTTACAGCATGGTTACTGAATTTTTTTTTTTTTTAGGGGAATGATTGAATAAGTTATAATAAATAACATACACAACCAGGGCTGCAACATACAACTCCAGTTACTGAATATTTTAAGGCCACTATTGAGACCTACCGCTCAGGGGGAAAAAAAAAAAGATTTCATTCAAAATATTACTGCTCATTGACAATGCACCTGGTCGCCCAAGAGCTCTGATGAAGATGTTCAAGGAGATGAATGTTGTTTTCATATCCGCTAACATGACATCCATCCTGCAGCCCGTGGATCAAGGAGTGATTTTGATGCTCAAGTCTTATTGTTTTTAGGAAATACATTTTGTAAGATATAATAATAATGAAAAAATTTGAAATGCAAGAATTACCAATATGTGACACAGAGACACGAAGTGAGCACATGCTGTTGGAAAAATGGCACCAAGAGACTTGTTCCACGCAGAGTTGCCACAAACCTTCAGTTTATTAAAAATGCAGTATCTGCCAAGTGCAATAAAGCAAAGCTCAATAAAATAAGGGATGCCTATATCATCAAGAGGTCTAGGCCTGACAACTTCCTGTGGAGTTTCCCGTCGTCCTCGTCGCTGTGAAAGGCGGGTGTAGGCTGTTTCACGCCGTCTGGCCATCCCGGGGTACTCAGCAGCCTCTCTCTCGCCTTCAAACTTCAGGCAAGAAGCACACACCGGTCTCCAAGTTCATGGATGTGCCAAACTCCTGGTGTCCCTGGCAAGCTCCAGACACTGGGGAGGGCCTTGAGTTTCCACAACCAGTGGGCACGCAGCGGAATGTGGCATCCTCCCCCATGACCCTGCTCTAGGCAGGCACCTGTGTCTCTCCAAGCCATTCCTTGGAGGTCCCTTACTTGACTTGAGGTGGTGGGGGAAGAGCCGTGGCACCCTCCTTGGCTGACCGCATCCCTTGCCTCAGTGAACCCCTTTCATGCTCAGATAGGCTGGAGGAGGTTGGTGGTTTCAGGACAGCACGCCCAGCGGCCGGGGCAGCTCCCTGATGTGCTCTTTAGAATGTGGGTGTTCCGATTGCCTCCTTCGTTCCACAGTGAGGAGGGACGCCCTGCTCGAAATAGTACGAGGGGCTGAACACGTGACACCCAGTGCTGGACAGATGAGACTGTCAGCAGTTTATCAGTCACATGAACTCACAGCCCCAGGGGAGGAGGGTGCCACAGGGCCACAAGGGGGGTGCATTTGGGAGCAGAGTGGACCTCAGGCGTGCGGGGGGCAGGCTGTGTAGTAACGAGAGGTTGGGTTGACCTCTGGTTCCCACAAGAGGATGTGATTGGCTTGTTTGAATAATTTGAGAGGCTGACAGGTAACTAAAACCTGTTAGGTTGAGGCCCAGGTGGAGTACAGCTAGTCGGACTGACAGGGGACTAGGTGGATGGGGACCCCCTCTTGTCAGGTAGAGGCACACTTGGTAACAGCAGGGGAACTCACAGTTAGGCCTTTGAGACTCTGTGATGCTCTAAGATATCAGGGCAGAACATGAAATTGTAAGCCTTCCAGTACATGGGGGCACTATGTCCTTGGTGTTCAGCTTTGGACTTTAGAAAAAACTCATAGACACTGAGAAATCCCATTCGATAATCTGTTGCCTTTTTCTCATTCTTCTTCTTAATGAGCTGTCCTAATAGTGAGAATTTCGGCATCTGCTCAGGCTTGTGGTCAAGTCTAAATGTGTTCAATTACTTATTGGCCTTAAATTGTTCCTGCAGTGGCTGGAACCGCCAGTCCAGGGCCTCCTACTGGGGCTCCCACCCCCAGAAGAACTCCCATCCTCTTTCCTTCCTTCCTTCCTCCCTTTCTTCTTCTTCTTCTTTTTTTTTTTTTGAAACAGAGTCTCACTCTGTTGCCCTGGCTAGAGTGAGTGCCGTGGCATCAACCTAGCTCACAACAACCTCACACTCCTGGGCTCAAGCAATCCTTCTGCCTCAGCCTCCCGAGTAGCTGGAACTACAGGCATGCGCCACCATGCCCAGCTAATATTTTTCTATATATTTTTAGTTGTCCAGATAATTTCTTTCTATTTTTTTTTAGTAGAGATGGGGTCTCGCTCTTGCTCAGGCTGGTCTCGAATTCCTGAGCTCAAACAGTCCGCCCGCCTCGGCCTCCCATCTTCTTCTTTTTTTTAATACAACAGCTTTATTGAGATGTAATTCACATGCCATACAATTCATCCATTTGGAGTATACAAGTCAATTGTTTTTAATGTATTCACAGATTTGTGCAGTCATCAGCACACTGAATTTTAAATGTTTTTGTCATTCCCAAAAGAAACCCTGTACCCATTAGCAATTACTCCCAATCACCCCCAACTTTCCCAAGCCTTAGATAGTTGCTAACCTACAGAATGTAGGAAAATGGCCGCATCATTTTGCTCTCCCACCTGCAGTGTATGAGGGTTCCAATTTCTTCACATTCTCATCCAAACTTATAACCGTCTATCTCTTTGATCGTAGACACTGTACTGAATGTGAACTGGTATCTCTCTGTGGCTTTGATTTACCATCTCTAACGACTGATGATGTTGAGCATTTTTTCATATGCTTATTGGCCGTTTGTATATCTTCTTTGGAGAAATGTCTATTCAAATACTTTGCACATTTTACTTGGATTATTTGTGTTTTTATTATTGAGTTGTAAGCATATGTGTGTATGTATGTGTATGTGTGTGTGTATAGTGGATACTAGAACCTTATCAGGTGTATGATTTATAAATATTTGCTACCATTACGTAGATTGCCCTTCACTTTCTTGATAATGTCCTTTGAAGCACATGAGTTTTTCATATGGATGAAATCAAATTTATCTATTTTTCTTTAGTAGCTTGTGTTTTTGGCGTCATAGCTAAGAAATCATGCCCTAATTCCAGGTAACAAATACTTATACCTATGTTTTCTTCTAAGAATTTGATAGTTTTAGATCTTATATGTAGGTCTTTGATTTATTTTGAGTTAAATTTTATATATGGTGTGAGGTAGGGGTCCAGCTTTATTATTTTGCATGTGGATATCCAGTTGTCCCAGAACCATTTGTTGAAAAGACTATTTTTTCCTTATTGAATTGTTTTGGCACGTTTGTGAAAAATCGATTGACTATAAATGTGAGGGTTTATTTCTCAGCTCTATTTAATTGACTTATATGTCTATCCTTATGCCAATACCACACTATCTTGATTACAGTGTCTTTCTAGTAAGTTTTGAAATCAGGAAGTGCCAGTTCTTTAGCTTTGTTCTTCTTTGTCAAGATTGTTTTGGCCATTCTGGGTCCCTTGAATTTCCATTTGAATTTTAGCTTGTAAATTTCTGCAGATTTTTCTGTAAATTTCTGCAGACCTAAGATTTTGATAGGGATTTCACTGAATCTCCGTTCTCTCAGTAGCTCTCAGCTGGAATTTAGCCTGTGAAAAATGGGGACTGAGGAATGCTGGTGACCTGCCCCTCCTGGGGAGCCACCTTATTCCTTGACCAGGAGGTGGAGGGAGAGGGAGCCCTGTTTTCTTGGAGACTTTTGTAGGGGGCGTCGTTTGTCTGCCCCATCCATCTTGGCCAGCTGCTATAGTACCACTAATCAGCAGTGAGAGTTTATTTTTCTTTCTTCCCTTTTCCCCTCCCTCCCTAAATTTTAAAATTTAAATTTTAATTTTTTGAGTAGGTAATACATTCTCGTGATCCAAAAATAAAAATAACAGCACCGGGGTGAGAGGCGATAGCATGTGGGTTCCTGCAGTCAGTTCTTTCCTGAGGCCTGTGCAGGAGCCAGGACGCTTGGGGCCCCTCAACTGCAGTGGCAGGGGGGACCCCACTTCCGACCTGCCTGGCCCTCTCCTTTGTCCCATTTGCCTTCTCAGGCTCTTGTCACTCAATGAACAAACAGGAAACATACAAAATAATAACAAAAGCCCTAATGACAACGTGAGAAGGTTTGCACTGAGGACTCCTGCTCCTGTCCCATTTCTGTCATCTACATGGAGACGACACGGATAGAACCTCCTCTCCTTTCTTACACAAAGGTTAACACACCACACATACACCTATTTTCTTTTCTTCCTTAATATTTCCTCAAGATTTTTCCCTATCAGGACACAGAACGTCCTTGTTCATATATCTCTTTTACAATCACCTAGAATATTGTGTGATGGGGCCATAGTTCATTCTATGATCTTTCCTACAGATGGGAAGTCAGTTGTTTCCAGACTTTCTCCTTAACAAACAACACTGCAATGAGTCACTTTATACATATATTTTTCTTGTGTTTATAGGTAGATCTTAGAGATAAATCCCTAAAAGTTGAATCACTGTGCCAGAGAGTAAAGGCATTGGTAATTTTGCTAGATTTTTCCATAGCATCTTCCTATGGTTGCCCCATATTGCATGCCCCATGACTGACATGGGAGAATTCCCCTGCAGCCTCCTCCAGAGGGAATTGTCAGTCTTAGATTTTTAAAAACCAATCTGTTCGGGAAATCTAGTATTTCAGTGGGCTTCCTTTTTGTTAGTAATGAAGGTCTTTTCCGGGGCACGGTAGACCAGAGTGAAGGAGCCCACACCACATGCTCGCACATCTATGTGTGTGTGTGTGTGTCCTGCACTTGTGCCGTGCGGAGACTTTGCCCATGGTGCCCCCTGAAGAAGCAGCACACAGAGCTGGGCTCTGAAGGGTTTATTGTCCGTCCCTGCAAGGCTCTCAGGCTTCCAGGGGGGAGTTGGGGACAGGGGCCCTTCACACGGGCCTGTAGGTCCCATTGTAGCTAAAAGGTGGAGGCACAGAGCAGTCCCTGTCCTCAGGGATCCAGCGCTGGACATAGTTGGAGCCATTGTCCCGAGGCCACACAATCACAGTGTCTCTGGATGCCAGGGATGGGTCCTCCGGGAAGAAGTTGAAGGGCCGGAGCAGGAAGCCGACGGAATTTCCGGGTGTGGCCGTGTTGGGAACGTCCTCTGAGTGGGGAATGTGCAGGAAGCCCACGGTCACCCAGGCCACCAGGTCCTGCGGGAGAGAGGAGTGGGCTCAGTGGGCAGGAAAGTGCTGAGTGTTGACCGCTGGAGGCCACTCTGGCCTTTGGGCCCTTCCAAATGTGCCTCAAAACTTGCTGAAATCCTCTCAAGCCCCATTTAAAAGATACAGGCAGCTCTGTCGCAACCTCTGAACATGCCCTGCACACAACAAGCCCTGGCTCCTGGGACTGGGGACAGGCCCAGGCAGAGGGTGTTTAGGGATTAAGGCTGTCTGATGGTGTTGGGGCTGCTCTGGGCCGGGCTGGGAAGGGCTGGGGATGGGGCAGCACCTCGTTTTCAATGTTCTCATTGTTGTGCAGAAACTCCTCAAAGACCACGGGTGAGGCCCAGGGGTCATTCTGGTTGTAGATGCTGCTGCTGCACAGCTCCGACTCCCGGTACTTGGTCACGGCCAGCGGGTACCTGCAGGGCAGAGGAGAAGCCCAGTGGCTCTGGGTGCTGTGCTGGCCTCCCAGCCCTACCAGGGAATGCCTTTGGGGTTAATAATGGGGGGAAGTCACTGCCTTCCCCCAAATGGGAGATCATCTCTGGGAAGTCAGCAAGACTGAGCACCGTCACCGGGGGTGTAGGTGCTCAGCGCGAGTTCTCACTGTCCTCCCCAGATGCACAGAGACACGCCCAGGGAAACAGGTGACCTTGAGCAACACGGGCCTGAACTGCGCAGGTGCACTTATACTCAGGTTTTCTCCCACTTCTGCCACCCTGAGACAGCAAGACCGATCCCTCCTCCTCCTCAGCCTGCTCAATGTGAAGATGATGAGGATGAAGAACTTTATAATGATCCACTTCCACTGATTGAAGAATAAATATATATTTTTTCCTGATGATTTTCTTAATAACATTTTCTTTTCTCTAGCTTACTTTATTACAGAGATATAGTATAGGATACATAGAACATACAAAATATGTGTATGATCAGCTAGTAGTAGATAAGTTTTGGGGAGTCAAAAGTTACACGTGAATTTTCAACTGCTGTGGGGTGGGGTTGGCACCTTTAAGCCCCGCGTTGTTCAAGGGTCAACTGTACACACACACACACCCCCCCAGATACACAGCCACATAGACATAGAATCAATCTCATGGACGGAAACACAGACAGACACAGGCATAGAGACATACGAACACTGAGGGGAGCCCCTGACCCTCCCAACCCACCCTCAAGTCCCCTCACCTGGCCCAGGTGACAGCCTGCTCCTCCTGCCAGCCCGGGGGCAGCACTTGGTCGGCCATGGAGTGGATCTGCAGGCGGTAGCTGCGCTGGTGGCCCCAGGGGTTGTGCTCGGGGCTGCTGAAGAGCAGGTACCTGGGCAGGGTCCGCCCGAAGCGGAAGGCCGCCTGGCGTTCCCGCGGATATCGAGTCTGCTGCAGGGTCGGCTGGACCAGGTGGTGTCTCGGGCTCCAGGGGTTGGTGATGTTTTCCAGCTTCATCTGCAGTGTCTGGAAGCTATTCTTGGTGCCTGGAGGTGTGCAGGGAGGAGGATAATGAAGACCATGCTCCCGGAGCTGCAACCTCCTCCTTGTGCACTGGAGTCCCCATCTCAGACCAACGGTCACCCTTCAGGAGTGAACAGGGTGTTGGGACACGTTAAGGGCAGCTATGGAGACCGTGTCACCCTCTGGGAAGTTCTCTTGAGGGCCGTGCTCTTGCCTGTTTGCTGCAGCTACAATCCTAGAGAAGGGGCAGCCCACCTGTCTCCTGGGCGTGAGAGACCGTGTCCAGGGCCAACCGGGGCTGAGGGGTGGGAGCTACCCATTTGGCCCCAGTGGCCTTGTTCTGGTCTATGATTTTGTGTCAGGTCAACCTTTTGTTGCCATCACACCATTCTTTTATGGTGACCACATCTAGGAGACACCGAGTGTTCCCAGAGGACACTACACTCCATCTCAAAATGCAAAGCAGAGACATTTCTCACCTTCCTGGGCATGGTCCCTTCCCCACCCCAAGCACACCTTTCTACTCCACCCACTGCCTGGGGGTCAGCACAGCCCCAGGGCCAGGATGGGTCCATGCTGTGCATCCAGGACAGCCCTCGACACTGCTCACTTCCACCATTTGTCATGAGCACACAGATTTCTAGCTTTAGGTTTTACAGAAGCAGACTGGGCAAATACTCTTCATGTTATGCCCCTCAGGGAGTTGTAGTGCTGTCTCCTGTGGAGTTTAAGTTGTTGGTTGGTTGTTGATGTTTGAGGGGAGGGTGTCATTTCGAGTCCTACCTGCCACGTCCAGGTCCACACGATAATGCACTAAGTGAGTGTGCATGTTGCCGAACAGGTGGGTGTGTAAGCGAGTGCCGTAGCGCAGCCCCTCGGGGGTGTAGAAGGTGGCGTGGACATAGCCGGTGGCGTGCATCTTGGCCTCCATCACCCCATTGGGGTAGAAGATGAAGTCCCAAATGTAATCATAATTGTAGACCGTGGAAGTCGTCCGTAGCACCAGCACCTGGCCCTTCAGTCCTGCGTAGAAATTGAATCCTCCGCTAAGGTTGGAATTAAAGTGCCGCCTAACAGGCACCCCTGTGGGCATCTCAAAGAGGCAGAGGGCTCGGGGATAGCGCACAGGATCGTCAGCATCATAGTAGTGGAAGGCATCCACGAAGGTGGCAGTCTCTGGGCAGTCGATGCCAGGGGCTAACTCATGAGTGACACTGCCCAGGCCCCAGCCCACGTCCATGTACTTGGTCTGCATGCCCGCAGGTGTGTGTCCTCCGTAGAGTGCCACAGCCTCCTGCACGCTGACCTCATAGGCAATGCGCTCTCTGCCGAAGTGCACATTCAGGACCTGCAGCCCCGAGGAGGAGCGCAGCCGGAAGGCAAAGCTCCAGCCCCCGTAGAGCACAGCATTGCCCTCCAGCCTGTAGCGAGGGCCGTGGGGCTGGACAAGGCGGGGGCCACTCACACTGATGGGGCTGGAGAAGTCCCCATGGGGCTTGTGGGAGAAGAAGATGGTTGGCTCATCCGTGCTCTCCTGCCCTTTCCCCTTGGGCATTGGGTCCTCCAGGACCACCACGTCCACCTCTCCATCGGCATACTTCTGAGCCAGTTCTTCTGGGCTCCTGTAGAACTTCCCGTTGTACCACACCTGCTCCACTGCCCAGCGCTGGGCATCCATGCTCCCATGGTCCACAAGGAGCTCCAGCCCCGTGGGGTGCAAGAAATAGTCGTCCATAAAGCGCTGTATGATAAACCAACTGCGACGCTGGCCAGAAGCCAAGCCCCGGGGGGCCACATCAGAGAAGGTGAGGCATCGGTCGTGGCAGTCTTGGAACGAGAAGCCTGTGGTATCAAGGAAAAACTGATGCAGGGGCTTGGTGGCTTCCTGCAGGGTGTGGTAGAGGAGGGCATACTCTGCCATGGAGATGGGCCTGGATGCCCAGGAGGGTTGGTGTCCAGGCCTGGGGGACAGAACTCGCATGTGGTAGGGCCACGGCAGGGGCCCCACAGCAAACTCAGTGACATTGGGATGCTCCTGGGCTCCAAAGAAGATGACCACACGGGCTTCCCGAACAGGACGCCTTTCTCCTTTATCCAGAAATCTCAGCACATGCTGCTTCTTGGGCAGCAGCATCTCAATGAGGAACACGGTATTCTTGGCCATCGTCAATGCTGTGGAGGGCTCCAGTCTCAGGTCTTTCCTGGACCTGAGGAAGCTGTGCACGGCCTTCAGCTCTTGAGCACTCAGGTCTGCAAACACCCTGGCCTTGCCGTGCAGGGTCCAAGGGGAGTGCTCCACTGCGGCCGCCTGCAGCACCAGGATGGCAGCCATGGCCCCGAGGAGGGCCAGTGTCTCTTGCCCCATCGCTCTGGAATATAGCAGAAAAGATGAACTTAGTTGTCTCATGGGAGGAAATGGGTTTCCATTTGCCATATCTTATGTAAAATGTAGAATTTCCTGCGTCTCACAAGAAGGTAACCATTTTGGCTTACTATCCCCTGCCCCCTGCTCTTTTTTCTTTCCTTTCTATATGCCCTACTCCCCTTAAATACTGAAAATTCCAAATTCCCCTTTGGAAAAACATCCACAAATTTGTCTGTGGTTTGTGTTCTTCCCTGGCATGTGCTCAACGTTGTCTTAATAAACCTCCATTGATTGAGATCTTTTTCTTTGTCACTTATTTTGGGTCGACACAGCTGAGAAGATGGTGACCCACTTGAGCAAAGTGCCCAAGGCCACATACCTAGTCCTGGTGGCATGACTTACTAGAACTTGAACCCAGACAGCCTGACTCAAGTGCCTACCCTTTGAACTTCTACACTAAATTTTGAAATTTGTCTCCTTAAAAAGTATTTTGTTGTATCAAAAATGTAGTTTTGCTTTCAATATAGGTGTCTTCCTCTCCAGGACACAACAAGCACTTTGGGGCACACACAGTGGCACAGCCTGGGGCTGCTGTGGCTCTGGGTGCCCCTGGGTGAGTAATCTAAAGGCAGAGAGATAAAAGCCCAATGTTCTCCCTGGCTGAGATAATGCACAAAAACAAGGGAGTTCACCTGAGTAAGAAAGTCCACGGGCCCGTAAGAGGTTTACAGAAGAGCAAGGCGAGAGTAGAATAAAAATCCGGCCTGGACAGTGCATATGGGCCTAGCTGCCCCTGTGAGCTGCCTCTAGCTGGAGTGGGGCAAGGGAAGGAAGCTCTGCCTATGGGAAAACCATGAGCTAAGGGTCAATTTGCACAGCCTTTTACAGTATTCACTGACTGGATCATACAAGATACGGTTGATTCTTACCCACAAGCAACACCTACTGTCTCACAGATTAAACTGGGCATGCCAAAACAATTCACACTGTTAAGAAGACCACAGGGCTGGGGAAAGAGACAGGATTTCAAAGACCTCCATCCTCTCATCAAAGAGTTTTAAGACTAGACTAGACCAGGTGTAAAAAGCATCTCAGAGCTTGAAGACAACTCTTTTGAGTTAATTCAGTCAGTCAAAAATAAAGAACAGAGAATTAAGAGGAATGAACAAAGCCTACAAGAAATGTAGGGTTATGTAAAATGGCCAAATAGAAAAATAATAGGCATATCTGAGGGTGAAGAAGGAAAACGCATAAGGGCTGGAAAACCTGTTTGAGGGAATAATTGGGGAAAATTTCCTTGGTCTTGCTAGAGATGTAGACATCAAAGTACAAGAAGCTCAATGAACACCTGGGAGATTCATTACAAAGAGGCAATCATCAACAGCCTGCTGCTGAACAATTATTGGGTCAATAATGAAATTAAGATGAAAATCAAAAGATTCCTCAAACTGAATGACAAAGGGGACACAAGCTACCAAAATCTACGAGATTCAGGAAAAGCAGTCATAAGGAGAACATTCATAGCCTTAAATGCCTACATCAAAAAGACAGAAAAATCACAAATTAACAACCTAATGACACATCTCAAGGAACTAGAAAAGGAAGAGCAAACCAAACCCAAAGCCAGCAGAAGAAAAGAAATAACTAAGGTCAGAGCGGAACTAAACAAAATGAAAAACAAAAAAACGATACAAAGGATCAGTGAAACAAAAAGTTGGTTCTTTGAAAAGATAAACAAAATTGATAGACCTCTTGTTAGATTAATGAGGACCAGAAGAGAAACAATCCCAAAAGCTCAATCAGAAATGAAAAAGGAGATATTACAACTGATACCACAGATATACAAAATATCATCTGTGAATACTATGAAAATCTCTACACACATAAACTCAAAAATGTAGAGGAAATGGACAAATTCCTGGAAACACATAACCTTCCAAGACTTAATTAGAAAGAAATAGAACTCCTGATCAGACCAATAATGAGAAACAAGATTGCAGCAATAATAGAAAATCTTCAAAAAAAAAAAAAAGTTCCAGACCAAATGGATTCACAGCCAAATTTTACCAGACCTACAAATAAGAGCTGGTACACATATGGTGAAAATTATTCCATAACATCAAGGAGAGAATCTTCCCCAACTCATTCTGTGAAGCCAGTACCACTTTGCTGCCAAAGCCAGGAAAGGACACAACAAAAAAAGAAAAGTACAGAACAATATTTCTTATGAATATAGATTCAAAAATTCTCAATAAAACACCAGCAAACTGAATTATACAGCACATCAAAAAAAATAACCCACCATGACCAAGTGGGCTTCATCCTAGCATGCAAGGATGTTTCAACATATGTAAATCAATAAATGTGATTTACCACATAAACGGAAGCAAAAACAAAGATCATATGATCACCTCAGTTGACGCAGAAAAAGTATTTGACAAAATTCAGCACGCTTTCATGATAAAAACTCTCAGTGAATTATGCATAGGAGGAACATATCTCAAGATTATAAAAGCCATATATGACAAACCCACAGCGAACATCATATGGAATGGGGAAAAGTTGAAAGCATTCCCCATCCTTCAAAAACTGGAACAAGACCAGAGTGCCCACTGTCACCACTTCTATTCAACATAGTGCTGGAAATCCTAGCCAGAGCAATCAGGCAAGAGAAAGAAATAAATGGTATCCAAATAGGAAAGAGGTTAAACTATTGCTTTTTGCTGATGATATGATCTTATATCTAGAAAACCCAAAAGACTCCACCTAGAGACTCCTGGAATTGATAAATAAACTCAGCAAAGTCTCAGATTACAAAATCAATCTACACAAATCAACATTCCTATACACCACTAACAGTCAAGCTGAGAGTCAAATCAAAGACTCAATACCACTCACAATAGCTGCAAAGAAAATGAAATACCTAGGAATATACTTAACCAAGAAAGTGAAAGATCTCTACAAAGAGAACTACAAAACACTGATAAAAGAAATCACAGATGACACAAACAAATGAAAAAACTTATCATGCTCATTGATTGGTAGAATCCACAATGTTAAAATGTCCATACTACTCAAAGCGATTTACAAATTCAATGCAATCCCAGTCAAAATATCAATGTCATATTTCACAGATCTTGAAAAAATAATTCTATGCTTTGTTTGGAGACAGAAAAGAGCCTGAATAACCAAAGCAATCTTAAGCAAAAGGAACAAATCAGGAAGCATCACATTACCAGACTTCAAATTATACTACAAAGCTATAGTAACCCAAGCAGCATGGTATTAGCACAAAAATAGAGACATAGATCAATGGAACAGAACAGAGTATCCAAATATAAAACTATCCACATATAGCCAACTGATCTTTGACAAAGTAGACAATAATATACACTGGGGAAAAGAAGCCCTGTTCAATAAACGGTGCTGGGAAAACTGGATAGCCACATGCAGAAGATTGAAACAGGATGCACATCTCTCACCATTCATGAAAATTAATTCAAGATGGATAAAATGTAAGGCATGAAACCATAAGAATTCTAGAAGAAAATGCTGGAAAAACCCTTCTAGATATCAACCTAGGCAAAGAATTTTGAAGAAGACACCAATGGCAAACAAAGCAACAAGAAAAATAAATAAATGGGACTTGATTAAATTAAAAAATTTCTGCAAAGCTAAGGAAATAATCAATAGAGCAAATAGCCTGCATAACGGGAGAAATTATTCACAAGCTATACATCTGAAAAAGGGCTAATATCCAGAAGCTGTAAAGAACTCAAGCAAATCAGCAAGAAAAAATCAAACAACTCCATTAAAAAGTGGCCAAAAGACATGAACAGAAGCTTTTCAAAAGAAGATAGACAAATGACCAATAAATATAACAAAAGATGCTTAACATCACTAATCATCAGGGAAATGCAAATTAAAACCACAATGAGATATTGCCTTACTTCAGTGACAATGGCTTTTATTAAGAAGTCCAAAAAACAATAGATGCTGGCATGGATGCAGAGAGAAAGGAACACTTATACATTGTTGGTGGGACTGCAAATTAGTACAACCTCTATGGAAAATAATATGGAGATTCCTCAAAGAACTAAAGGTAGACCTACCATTTGATCCAGCAATCCCACTACTGGGTATTTACCCAAAGGAAAAGAAGTCGTTTCATCAAAAAGACACCTGCACTCGAATGTTTATTGCAGCACAATTCACAATTGCGAAGATGTGGAATCAATCCAAGTGCCCACCAATTCATGAGTGGATTAACAAAATGTGGTGTATGTATACCATGGAATACTACTCAGCCATGACAAAGGAGGAATTAAGGCCTTTTGCAACAATTTGGATGGAACTGGAGACAATTATCCCAAGTGAAGTATCTAAGGAATGGAAAAACAAACACCACATGTATTTGCTATTACACTGGAACTAACCAGTGAGCACACATGTGCACAGAGGGAAGTAAAATTCAGTGGAAATCAAGCCGGGGGGTGGGGGTGAAAATCTACCTAATGGGTACAGTGAACACTATCTGGGTGATGGGCACACTTATAATCCTGACTCAAACATAACAAAATTGATACATGTAACCAAAACATTTGTACTCTGGTAATATGTTGAAAAAAAAAAAAAGAAATTTTAGCTACTCTTCTTTCAAAATTAAATAGTCTGTCGACACCAGCACATTTAAAGTTTTAGGCAGTGTGGAGTGATTCAACTGTGACTAGGCTGTAGATCTGTGGCTTTGAGGGTGAAGACAATGTGGCCAGTTCTGCCCAGGCTTGTTTAGCCTCTCCAGTGGGACACTTGAGTTGTGATCTCTTGACCATCCAAGGCTACTAGGAGGGCATCTGGGACATGCCATCTCTGGAAGGAGGGCATGGTCAGAGTCTTTACCCCATAACCACATCTCCTGAGCTGCAAATACCATCCCGTGCACGTAGCTGAGAGTCTCCTGCAGGGCTGGGACACCTTGGCAGTCACCACTTTGTGCTTCCTTGTACCTGCTGGGGCCACCACCAGGCCCTGCTGTGTGCGGAGTCTTTGGGAGACCTTAGACAGTGCATTGGCTGCTGCAGCCACTAGCCTTAGCTGTCTCCCAGCTCTAGTTTCTCCAGATCCTGTCCTCCTCGATGCTGCTGGGCCGCTGCCTGGAAGGCCACCTTCACCGTGTCGTTTCTCTGCAGAAGAAGAGCTGCCCTTGTTGCCATTCACGCACTTCCTGAAGGCTGCAGCTGACCTTGGAGTCCCACTCAAGGATCCCTCCTGTCTCTCACGGTGCTTCTCACTTCCCACAGGTGGTGTCGGAAGCACAGACTGCCGGGGCAGGCACAGGAATGGGGTAAGGTCTCTGAGAGAGCCTTGCTTTCACAGGTGATTGCCTTTTGCTCCCTGTCAGAACCTCTGGGGGAAAATCTGGAGAAGACACTTGCTCCTGCGCAGACAGACGGGTGCAGAGAGGGTGAGTCCATTCCTGTCTCCCAGCGTCTTCCTGGCCCAGCGTCCTCCCAGGGCACCTGGCCGCTCTGCCTGCAGGGAGGCGCGGGGGTTGCTGGGACACCTAGAAACTCGGTTGCACCGTTGGTGTTAGGCGTAACTGAAGTACAGGAGCTCTTACTTCAGGTGCGTTACGGAGCCAACAGGCTTTCCTCAGCTAGAAAGAGAACCTGACCACCGCGGACACTTTCCATCCTTTGCTTTTGTTTTTTTGGAAAATGTATTTACACATCACATATCTGATTCATAAGTGTCGGGAACACAACCCATTTGTTAACTAGAGGTCCTATTCCCCTTGTGGATTTTTCTCTTCAGAGAAGCCCAACTTCTTGGTGTCCCTTTCTGCCTGCCTTTCTCCGCCAAGTCCACGTCCTTCGCCTCCTTCTACAGCTGGCTGAAGCCCTGCTCTGCAAGGAGCTTTCTGCTTTTGGCCCTCCCTTAGTTCACTTCTCCACTCACTGTCCCCTTAGCACTTTGGTATTTAGTTCGCACGCTTGTTAGCATTTCTTTCTTTCTTTTGAAACAGTGTCTTGCTCTGTTACCCGGGACAGAGTGCAGTGGCATCATCATAACTCACTGCAACCTCACACTCCTGGGCTCAAGGGATCCTCCCGCCTCAGCCTTCTGAGTAACTGGGGCTATAAGCACGTGCCACCATGTCCAGCTAATTTTTAAAAAATTTTTTGTAGAGACAGGGTCTCACTATGTTGCCCAGGCTGGTCCTAAACTCCTGGTCTCCTGTGGTCCTCCAGCCTCGGCCTCCTAAAGTGCTGGGATTACCGCTGTGAGCCAGTGCCCTGGCCTAGCTAGCATTTATTGACACGTAGATCAGGGAATGGTGTTTGCTGGGCCTGTTCTGCCACCCGAGGGCTCTCCCAGCACTGAGATCACAGTCAAGGCTGGCCTGAGAAGTCCTCTCCACTCTCCCAGGCCCCTCGTCCTGCTCTGGTTTTGCTCCATGCCCATGGCCCATCCTGGGACTTCCCTCTGGTCACCTTGTCTTGTCCCCCTGGTGCTGGTGAAAGGCCCAGGACCCACATGATCTGAGGCTCTCAGGCCCAGCCTGAAGGGAGCAGGTGAGCAGCGGCTGCTGGGTAAACCTAAAGCCAGCAGGAGGGGATGAGCTCTTGGGTTCTATTATTAAATTTTGGCTGGCTGACTTCTTTTTTTTTTTAATAGACTTCATTTTTTAGAGAAGTTTTAGCAAAATGTACCGAGAGTTCCATATGCCCTCTGGCCCCACGCATGCACAGCCTCCCTCACTGCCAACATCCACGCTGGAGTGGGACATTTGTCGCAATTGAGAAACCTACATCCACACATCATTGTCGTCCATGGTCCAGAGTTTACCTTAGGGTTCACTCCTGGTGCTGTCCATTCTGTGGGCTTGGACAAACGTATAATGACGAGTATGCACCATTATAATATCACACAGTGTAATTTCACTGCCCTGAAAATCCTCTGAGCTCCACCTTCTCATCCCTCCTGCCCCTAATCCCTGGCAACCACTGACCACTCACTGTCTCCACAGTCCTGCCTTTTCCAGGATGTCTTGCGGTTGTGATCTTAAAGCACGCAGCCTTCTCGGACTGGCTCCTCTCACATGGCAGCATACATTTAGGGCACCTCCATGTCTTTTCATGGCTGGGCCTCCTCTTACCCCAAAGTTCTTCCTGCTTTGCCGAGTCGGAGGGAGATGCAGAAGAAACTCGCTTACCCCAGTATGACCCTCTGTTCCTGCATGCGCGTGGCAGCGGAGGGCGTGGATGGTGGCAGCGGAGCCTTAATGGAAGAGGGAGCCCTCCACACGGGGAACAGGGGTCAGGCCCCTCCTCCCTCGCCCACTCCTCGCTGCGCCTTCCTCTCCCGACCTTGGCCAGCTGATGTCTGCCACCAAGAGCGCCCTGGTGCCTTCTGCGACCCACTCTGGACTCCCAAGCTGCTTCCCGGCTCCCCCCAACCCGTGTTCTGCTTCTCCTGCCCTCACTCCGTGTCCTTCTCCCACGGCTTCCCTTCCCTGCCCACGCAGCCCTGTCTCCACTTCCCCGCATATCCCGTCAGGACGCACCTGTGTGCTCTGCTGTGGCTCACCTCTGCCACCAGCCTTTGTCCCTGAGCCAATCCTCCACCCCTCCTTGAAGTCTATCAGACCCCGCCCTGCAGGGAGGGGACAGGGTGTGGCATGGGCTGACCAAGGTGGGGCCCTGTGGCCCAGAAGATTCCACGGTGTGCTGGGGGCTGTAGCACACAGGTCCTAGGGCTGTCTCCCCATTATTCATCCTGTCACTGTGCCACCTTCCACAAGAACTGCCTTTCTCTGTTACTAGCAGTGCAGTGCCGTAACCTGGTATTGTAGGTGGTGCGTTTCAGGGGCCAGAGGTAAGGACAAGGGGAGATTCCTAGCCAGTGGTCTTAGCTGAGCTGACGTAGGACGAAGGCAGGAGTTGGCAGAGACTGACACCCGCCACAGAACAGAGAATTCAGCCCAGTGCAGAGCAGGGCACCAGAGGCAGAACAGTTCGGGAGGAGAAGCCACTGAGTTGAGTGACTAGATGTCGTCTTAACCATCTCTGGGCCCCCGACAGTGTTCAGAAAGGAGGGAGGACTTGTCGGGGGAGAAAGTCGGTTGGGATGGCCAAGGCCACGGCACAGAGAGAAGGGGAAGGAATTGGGGCGGGGGGCGCTTGTGCAGGGAGGGGACAGTACTAAAGTGGCTTGGTTCAGTTGGGAAGCGAGGGAGTTCTTGGTTAGAGGGGAAAGAACTGAGTCAGGAAAAGTGCAGTTTGGAAGAACCAAGAGGCAAGGGCCTCTTAGATGTGATCCCAAAGCACAAATAACCAAAGAAAAACTAGATAAATTGGATGACATCAGTGTTAAAAAAGGCTTTGCTTCAAAGGACACCCAAAAGAAAGTGAAAAGACAGCCCACAGGATGGGAAAAAGTATTCACAAATCACATATCTGATAAGAAAACTGTATTTAGAGTACATAAAAATTCTTACAGCTCAATAATAAAAAGACAATTTGATTAAAACATAAGCAAAGGATCTGAAGAGACATTCTTCTCTGGAAGACATACAAATGGCCAACAAGCACAAGAAAGGTATTCAACACCATTAGTCATCAGCGAAACGCAAATCAAACCATGATGAGATATCACTTCTCATCCACTGGGGTGGCTAGAATAAAAAAGAGAGATAATAACGAGTGTTGCCAGGATGTGCAGAAATTGGGACCCTCATTCACAGCGCGTGGTGAAATGATGCGGCCACTTTGAAAACCTGCCTGGCAGGTCCTCAAATGACGTAGCACAGAGTCGCCATGTAACCCAGCTGTCCCACTCCCAGGTAGATACCCAGGAGAAACGAGAACATATGTTCACACAGGAACTTGTGTACAAATGTTTATAGCAGCATTATTCACGACAACCAAAAGGTGGAAACAACTCAAATGTCTATCAACTGACAAATGGATAAACAAAACGTGGTCTATCCGTACAATGCCATATCATCCGGTCATAAAAAGGAATGAAGTACCATACATGCTACAGCGTGGATGTAACCTTAAACCATTGTGTTAGATGAAAGAAGCAAGTCACAAAAGATCAGATTTTATATGATTCATTTATATGAAATGTCCACAATGGGTAAATCCGTAGAGTAGATTAGAAGTGCGTTTGTGCTTGCACAGGGCTGGGGTGGGATGGAGGGAGGGTGAGAGCTAATGGATATGAGGTTTCTTTTTGAGGTAATGAAAATGCTCTAAAATTGGGGATGGTTGCACGTATCTGTGAATATACTGAAGTCCATTGAATTGTACAATTTAAATGGGTGAAATATAAAGTATGTGGGTAATGTCTCAATAAAGCCGTTTAAAAAACAAAACAAAACAAAACAAAAAAGAAATGTCATAGGAAAGGCTCCTAACCCACCTACAGTGATGGCAGTTTTCAAATGCCAGCAGCCAGCTGAGTGGGGTGCTGCCGGCCCCCTTCGGAGGGCTTTGAGGTCAAAACAGTGCATGGCCCCAAAGAGTTCCCAGCGCGGGAGGCTTTTGGGGCCACACAGACCTGGCTTTGACTGCCAGCTCTGATATTTACTAAGTATGTGACCGTGGGCAAGTCATGCTTTAGGAGCGCCGTTTCTTCTTTTAAAAAGCAGCTATGTGTTTTCTCCTAGGAATCAGCCCAACAGAAATGCTTGCCCAAAGATGTATGAACGAAGGTGTTTATGATCCCTTTGTTTGAAATAGAAATAGTAACAATGAAAGGAAACAAAATGAATATCACTAATAGAGGAAGATGTTATTTTGTCATATCTGTATAATGAAATACTACGCAGGCAGTAAGAAGACGAGGTAGAGCTGTGTGTGTGCATGTGGGAAGAAGGCCAAGGTATGTTATGAAGTGAGCAAATTGATTAAGCATAAGCACATTATAAAATCTGTGTATGAAGAGACATGTGCCAAGGTAATGTATTGGTTATTAAATATGAAATGTCAAATCAAAAATGCAGTTTATTATATCTCAAACAAGAAGCAGCACAATTAATCCAAGTATGCGCCTAAACTACGGACACAGTTTTGCCATCTTAACAGTAACTTGTTCATGCCAGCAGCAAAGAAGCCTGGAGAGTCAGTGGCGATGAAATTGCAAAAGGTGTTTCCACAGCTTGTTGAGAATTGAATATTTTTCCTTGCAAGAAATGGTCCAAAGCCTGGAAGAAGTGGTAGTCAGTTGGTGAAGGTCTGGTGAATACGGTGGATGACAGAGAGTTTCCAAGTCCAGCTATTGTAGTTTGAGCAGCATTGTTTGTGGGACATGTGGTCTTGCAAGAGGATTGGCCTGTCTCTGTTGACCAGTCTCAGCTGCTTGATCACCAGCATCCTCATCATTTCATCCAGGTGGTTGCAGTGGACATCGCTGCAATCAACTGACCAGGTTTCACGAAGCTGTAGTGGATAAAACCAGCGCTGGACCACCAAACAGACACCTTTAGCTTTTTTTTTTTTTTGATGAATATTCAGTTTTGGACTGTGTTTAGGCACTTCACCTTTATCCAACCCTTGTGCTGAGCACAAAAGAATTCATTTTTCACCACACGTAACAATACGGTGTAGAATTGGTTTACCTTTATGTCATAACAGCAAAGAAAGGCAAGCTTCGAGACAATTTCTCTTCTGATGCTCATTTAATTCATGTGGACCCATCTATCCAGCTTCTTTGGCTTGCCCATTTGTTTCAAATGGTCCAATATTGTTGGAATAGTAATATCAAACCTGACCGCTAATTCACTCGTAGGTTGAGATGGATTCGCTTCCACTACAG
>CAUYSK010109850.1:0-33608 GCA_963575035.1 Avahi laniger
TTAGCTGTCCAATTAATTTCTTTCTATTTTTTTTGGTAGAGATGGGGTCTCGCTCTTGCTGAGGCTGGTCTCGAACTCCTGAGCTCAGAACGATCCGCCCACCTCGGCCTCCCAGAGTGCTAGGATTACAGGCGTGAGCCATTGCGCCGGGCTATATTTAAACTCTTAATTTATTTGAAATTAATTTTGGCCAACAATGCTTTTATAGTTTTATGAAACTTAATGCAGCACTTAAAATTCACAGTATAGCTGTTTTATTATTTGGTGTAAAAGTTTCACTGTTAGCCAGCTGAAGGTAGCTTGAAGTCAGGAGTTTGAGACCAGCTTAAGCAAGAGTGAGACCCCGTCTCTACTAAAAATAGAAAAATTAGCCGGGTGTGGCGGCACATGCCTGTAGTCCCAGCTTCTTGGGAGGCTGAGGCAGGAGGATCGCTTGAGCCCAGGAGTTTGGGGCTACAGTGAGCTATGGTGAGGCAACTGCACTCTACCCAGGGCAACAGAGTGACACTTTGTCTCAAAAAAAAAAAAAAAGAAAAAAAAGAAAAAAAAATTGAACTCCCCTCTTCACTCCCCCCTTTCAAAAACAAAATATAAAAAAGAGATTCAGGTGAAGAGTTCTGTAGAGAACTGGCTTTTTTCTGATCTGTCTCAGGATGGGGGTTCAGGTCAAAGTTTTTCTGCCTTGTCTCAAAGTGGAGGTTTGGGTCAAATGATTGGCAGTTGGACACCAGTGGTCTTGTTTTACATAGCATGCTTTTAAAAATTGTAGCTGCTTTGCTATTCTGAACTTTGAGCTTGATTTTTCATTAACTTCTATTAGTCAAACACCAGCTAGTTGTACGTATTATACTTACTGGGTGCCCTGGTATAGATATCTGGGAAAATGGATCCACCTAACCCAGGAAGTCATAAATAACAATGACCAAAAAGGAGGGGGGACTTTTGAAATACCTAAAATAATTTATTGGTGGGCACAACTGGAAAAAGCTGGTTTTAGAATCAAATTAAATAGGAGCCTTACTTCCAATGGCACATAAAAAGATTCTAAAAGAAATTCCGAGAAAATTGTTTCCATTCAGGAGGTAAACAAAAAATATCCATTGCCAGGTGCCAGGGCTCGTGCCTGTAATCCCAGCACTTTGGGAGGCCCAGGTGAGAGGATTGCTTGAGGCCAGGAATTTGAGCCCAACCTGGGCCATAGAGTGAGACTCTGTCACTACAAAGGAAACAAAAAATTTTTTAAAGATATTCATCACCACAACCTGAGGAAATTCCCCAGGTCGTGACTCCCCTCTCCCACAAAACTCCTGCTGCAGCGGTCCTGCAGTTGCTATGAAGCCCTCTGGTTCTGGGAGCTGTCCAATTCTTAAACCTTTCTCTGCACAATCAAAAAGACCACACAAAGCATAAGATGGGTCTCCAAGATACACCCTTGTTGCCAACTGACAACTGTTTTAGGGCAAATGAAACAGATAATTTAAAGATTAATAGTCTAAAAGGGAGAAATGAATGAAAGTAAAACTACTGACATTATAAAAAATGCAGATCCAACAGATTTTTTCTAAACCAGGACTAATGACTGACACCAATGTTGAAATGCTAACATCCAGGGAATTAGCCCTGATCTCAGTGCATTCCGGTTGAGATCAGATCTGAAACCAGTTAAAATCCTTTAAATGCTCAAACTGAAACTTCCTTAAAAAAAAACAAAACTGAAACTTCCTGCTTTAGATCCTTGCAAGCTCTACAAAAAGAAAAAGCAAAATAAAAGAAAAGGCATTCTACCCGGCGGTCAGTGGCTAGGATTTGGTACTTTCACTGCCAAGGCCTGGGTTTAATTTCTGGTCAGGAAACCAGTTCGTTTTGATTTGATATTTGGTGACTTTTGACTTTTTGGGATACTGCTTTGCAACTCGGGAGGGTACTCTTGATTAAAAAAAAAAACTGAAAAGCCAGAAATATCAGCTGTTTGTCCCAGCTAAAATCTGATATTAAGAAATTTGAGGCCGGGCGTGGTGGCTCACGCCTGTAATCCCAGCTCTCTGGGAGGCCGAGGAGGGCGGATCGTTTGAGCTCAGGAGTTCGAGACCAGACTGAGCAAGAGCGAGACCCCGTCTCTACTAAAAATAGAAAGAAATTAATTGGACAACTAAAAATATATAGAAAAAAATTAGCGAGGCATGGTGGCGCATGCCTGTAGTCCCAGCTATTCGGGAGGCTGAGGCAGGAGGATCGCTTGAGCCCAGGAGTGTGAGGTTGCTGTGAGCTAGGCTGACGCCATGGCACTCACTCTAGCCAGGGCAACACAGTGAGACTCTGTATCAAAAAAAAAAAAAATAAAAAGAAATTTGAAAGGATTTTTTAAAAAGAGCTCTATGATCAGAAGTAAACTTAATTAAAAGCTGATATTCAAGCTATATATATTTTTTCAAAGGCCTTTCTGTTTTTTTCCTTTGGATGCTGTTTTTGGGAATTTTTTTTTCCCAGTGAGCTGACATCCTTTTTTAATTATGTGCTTGGTCTCTCTGCTCCCCTCTTTCTTAAGAATTGTTCTCCCATTTACTTCTGCTCCTCCCTACTCTTTCTTCCCCTTTGCTGTCTTCCTTCCCACATGAAAGAAGCTGGAGGAGAATTACAATGGCTCAGCCCCTTTAGGGACACAGAAAACGGTGCCACTCACACCTTTTTGGGTCTTCTGTCTTCCTGTAGAGTCCAAAGAGTCACGGACAGATTCCTCTCAGGTATAAAACTGTGCTCTCTTTTGTACTGTGTCACCTGATCTCTTTGGCTTTAGATTAGTTTGTACTGTGAGAGAGAACTTGACCTTGGTGTGTGTGAGGACTAGCGAGTCACTGGCAAGAGCTGCAGTTTTGGAGGTGGCTGAGGACAGTCGTTTAAAGTAAATCGTTAGTGGTATTTCTTTGTGTGTTTAGATAGGAAAGGCATGTATTAAACACTTAAAGAAATGCTTGCTTTTGTAGTAAAGTGAACTGTGGGAGTGTTGCATGGGCCTGGTCTCATGATTGCTCCCTCTTTTGGGGGGCCTGGGAGTCAGTGTAAAAGTAGAATCCTTGATTTTTCTTTTTTGAGACAGAGTCTCACTCTGCTGCCCAGGCTAGAGTGCCGTGGCGTCATCCTAGCTCACAGCAACCTCAAACTCCTGGGCTCAAGCGATCCTCCTGCCTCAGCCTCCCGAGTAGCTGGGACTACAGGCACGCGCCACCATGCCCGGCTAATTTTTTCTATATATTTTTAGTTGTCCAATTAATTTCTTTCCAATTTTAGTAGAGACGAGGTCTCGCTTTTGCTCAGGCTGGTCTCGAACTCCTGAGCTCAAACAATTCGCTCGCCTGGACCTCCCAGAGAGCTAGGATTACAGGTGTGAGACACTGTGCCTGGCCTTGCTAGTGAATTTTTACTTATGCTGTTGTATTTTAAATTTATATGAGCTCTTTCTTGTTCTGATTGTTTTGTGGTTGTTACTGTTGTCCAAGGCATCCTATTTTCATTTCATGGAACCTGTATCTTTTCTGTGGATATCAAATATAGTTCTTTCTAAAATGTCCTTCCACTCTCTGTGTGTTTGTTTTGGCCTTTCACTCTGCAGGCTTTCCCCACTAGCCTGGAAGGCTCTAGCCTCCTGTTTCCATTTGAGACCCTACAGTGCTGCTCCCCCAGTTCAGTGCATGGACTTCCACACACACCTGCTTTCAGGGTCCTGTGTCACACACCCTCAGTGGTTCTGTGAGTGAAATTTCTCACTGGGGTCTCCCAGGGGTCTTTAGTCTTTAGAATGCTCCGAAAAACGAAGCGCCTTCCTTCATCATCTGTCATTCCAAAATTTGTTTATATCTTTCCTTGTCTGCTTCCCCCCATCCTGTTCTCTTTGTGCTGGTGGATTAATAGTTTTTTTTTGGATTAATAGCTTTTTTAATCCTTTGCTGTCCGTTTAGTGGAGTTTCGTGAAGGTGAGCCATCTGCATGGGGCCAGGCCATCTGATTTATTGTGTATAGTGATCCTGGTTTGCAAATGAGGACATTAAGGGCTTTAGTGAGCCAATCAAAGTCACCAGCAAATAAGTGGCAGAACTGAGTTTTTAAGCCCATTTCTGCCTGATTCTAAAGTCCAGGCTCATTCCTCCACAATATACTGCCTCCTTTCTAAAAAAAGGGTTCGGATCTGGACCGGCCTGCTTCCTGGCAGAGGAAGCAAGTCCCGAGTGTGCCCGGCTCCCAAGAGTAGGGAGGAGGCCCCCCAACAACTGCAGAAACCCCAAGCCCCAGGACTCAGCCAGCATCCACTGAAGCATGCACGGACGATCCTCTGTGCAGGCTCCATGCTTGGCAGGTGTGCCCAGCAGTGAAGAGGACATGTTCCTTTCCTGTCTTCCATGGGTCCCTTCTCCAGCGGGCTGGGGCGAGATTGTCCCTGGCCCGGAGGCCGGTGTGCCTCCGTGATGTCGGAGGGATTTGAACAGCGCGCTTGGGAAGCAGCCTGGAGGAGCCTGGTGGCCAGGCTTGTATGTGTTCCAAATACAAGAGAGAGGTCTGGGCTGGAGCGAGATGTTTGGGTTCCTAACAGGGCTTCTAGATTTAGCAAACATAAATACAGGAAGTCCAGTTCAATTTGAATTTCAGAGGAACGAGTGACATTTTAGAATTAAGTACAGCCCGTCGACATTTGGGCTATATTTACGCTAAAACATTATTCCTCGTTCCTCTGAAACTCAAACTGGGCGTCCGTGTTTCACCCGGAAGCCCTAGTCCGCGGAGCCCGGCGGAGGAAGGTAGGCCGGAACACGGGTCGAGCCGGAGTAGCCCGGCGGGCTCGGGCGACACCGGACCTCCGAGCGGCCGACTCTGGCTAGAGCGCCCAGGGCGGGGCGGGGCGCCGCTCTAGCCGGCGCCTCGTTGGGCCGGAAGCCGCGCCGCACACTTCCGCCGGGCGGGCCCGTTGCTGGGGGAGCGGTGACGTCTCTCGGAAGGGGCGGGCCCGCCGGGAGCCAGGCCGCGCCGCGCCGGCCGGGAGGGGGCCGGAGCCCGGACCATGGCGGCAGCGGTAGCGGCGGGCGCCGAGTGGCGGCGCGCGGCGGTGGAGGCGGCGGCGGCGCCCGAGCGGGGTGGCGGGAGCTGTGTGCTGTGCTGCGGGGACCTGGAGGCCACGGCGCTGGGCCGCTGCGACCACCCGGTGTGCTACCGCTGCTCCACCAAGATGCGGGTGCTATGCGAGCAGCGCTACTGCGCCGTGTGCCGGGAGGAGCTGCGCCAGGTGCGTCCGGGACGCCGGGGGGGGCGCGGGGGACGCGGCAGGGCGGGGCGCCCTGCGGCCGGAAGGGGACTTTGCCTTTCCGCTGTCGGGCCACGGGCCTGGCGGCGCCGGCTCCTCCGGGAGAGGCCCGGTCGGGCCAGCTGGGGCGGGGTCCGGCCGCGGGGCTTCCGGGCGGCGAGGCAGGATGCGGCCAAGCTGGGCGGAGGACAGCTGTCTGTGGGGACAGAGCCCGGGGAGTTCCCCCTCTGTGCCCCGGGAGTTCCTGCTGGGCCACAGGAAGGGCCCTGATCAGATCGAGAACTCTGACCTCGTCTTCGAAGTTCATTCTGTAGAGGTCTCCTTTCGGCTGGAGAGAACAAGGCGAGAGGCGGTCTGTCCTGGAGGCAGAGGGCTAAATTCCTTCCGAGACTGGTGTTTCCATCTGTTGAGTGGTGATGACACTCCGACCTCCCCACTAGAGGGGAAGGTCTGCAGGTTCTTGGAGGGAAGGGATAAAAGTGTTAGGAAGTTGTCCTCTTCCTTGCCGGTTCCAACTTTGGCGATCAGCTCCAGAGTGAGTGTGAGACGTTTGTGACTCTGTCCAGAGTTGGAAGTGCTGGGGGTCAGAAGGCGCCACGAAGGTTCCCCCACTCTCTCCACAGTGGCAGCTGCTGGCTACGAGCACCTAGCTGGAGATCCCTTGGTTTGCTGCGCTTAGAGATCTTTTGCTTCCAGGATTGTGAAATTTCCCTCGTTCACAGAAAGCTTCTGCTGGTGATATCTGTCAGGGAATTTGACTTTGCTTTCCTTAGAAGTGACGTCGAGAGAGTAATGTTGAGGAATAGGATCTTTCTTTTTTTGAAAAGTAGATATTTGGGTTAAAGGAGCCAAAGAGACGCTGTAAAATCTTCTGATCATTTTGTGGGTATCTACCTGTGCTCTGTTGGAAGAAGACGCTTGGAGATGCTGTCTATCGCGATGGAAGGAGGTAGGCCCAGACCCAGGAGAGAGCTGGGGTGCAGGAACAGTCAGGGAAGCCTTTGGCTTGTGGCTTGCTCAGAGGGTGCCTCCCAGCTTTGCCAGAACCTGCCTTGCCAGCCAGTCTTGCACAGCATGACGTAACTCTCCAACAGCCAGGTTTCCCAGCACACCTGTAGCTTCCTTCCAGGAAGGAAGGTGCTATGGAGGTCTTTACTTGTGAGGTTCTGGCCCCGGCTGTAGGTATCATGCAGGAAATAAGTGAGCACCACATATGGTTGCTGTAGCCAGCATCTGCCCTCTCCCTCCTTGCAGGCCCCACAGCTTCCAGGAGCTCTGTGGCAAGGGGCTGTTGACATGAGCTGTCAGCAGGCTCCTGCTGGGGTGTGGCTTGGCACTAGTGCCCCCGTCTGAGCCTGGGCTTCCTCTGGGGCTGCCCCACGTTGCTGGGCAGCAGGAGGGGGTCCTAGGAAGTTTGCTGTTTAGTGAGAAAATGCCACCCAGCTCAGCTTGATGCCCTCCGCTCCTCTTGTTTTCCTCCCACTTTTGAACTTGCAGCTTCACCCTGGCCCTGCCTTTCCCCTGCACTGCTGTCTCGTGTCAGGAGTTTACGTCTGCCCTTCCCTACCTTGTGGGACTGTGTCTCTGTGAAAATGGGAGGGAGGTGTGCGAGATGCTGTGTTGCACAGGCTGGCTTTGTTTGCTGCTTAACTCCATACACCTTGACCGAGACCTTCCCTGTGGAGGCCCGGGCGGGGACTGGTCGAGCGGACTCGGCCTGGCCCTGCAGCTGCTGGTCAGACGAGGAGCTAGGTCAGCCTGGACTGTCCAGCAGGTGCCCCTGTCTGAAGAGAGGCGGCGGCGGCGGCTGCACTGGTCTTGGTGGGCACAGCTGAGCGAGACCTCTGGGTTCTGTCCCTTCTCTGGACATGACTTTTTCATGGGCCGTTTTCTGTCTTGCTCTCCACCTCCTGCTCCCTGGTGCTTCAGGGTTCTGAGGGGCTGCAGGCCACCTCACAGGCAGGCCATCGTTGGCGGGGACACTGACAGCCAGCCCATGGTTACCCCAGGGCCCAGGTCAGGAGGCCAGATCTGCTGATTCAGGTCATGTTTTTTTACTGTTAATGTCCCTTCACTGTCACACTGTGGTCCTGGCCCACTCTGTACGATTTTCCCTGCTCCTGTCCCCATCTGGGCTCTCTAGATGAACCCCGCGTACCCCTTCCCAGGCCTGGGCCGGCCTCACCATCGGCTCACTCTTGTGGGTGCTCATTGCTGGCACCACTTGGCACTCAATCCCTGCCCACCACAGGGCCCTAGGCAGACACTCACAGCTGTCCTGAGGGGCCATGTGGGGCTCCTGTGCCTGCGCAGGCCTCTCGTTCCACCGACGTCAGTCTCTTAGGGGACGGGCCGACTGTCCCGGGGCTCACCCATCGTGCCCCTTCCCCTCAGTCGTTTGCCACCCAGGACAGCCCCTCCTCCAGTGTCCAGGTCTGGCCGGTCCTTCTGTCCTCAGACCATGACCCCTCCCATCAGGTGATCTAGAGCTGTTGTCTCCCTGCCTCCTTCCATCTGTAGCCCCAGGCCAGCACTCTCTCACTGGCCCCCACATTCCCCTGTCCCCAGCCTGGCCTCACTGGAGTGTCACTGGGGAGGCAGGGTCTTGCTGGTAGATCCCTGCCCAACCCTGGCTGCCATGCCCTCGTGCTCAGCCTTGTCTAGCCACTTGCCTGCCCTCACCCTCTGTGGGTGAGGACACTGGCCACACTGGGTTACACTGCTGTCCTGCCGTCGCTCCTCAGGTCTGGGGAGCCAGTCCTGGTCTCCTGTCACTTTTCTTCCTCCTCAGGGTCCCCACCAGCAGTGATCGTTCTCCATGCCCAGCCTTGTGGCTCCAAGCCTGCTGCCCTCTCTCAAGCAAACCCCAGCCTGACCCTGTGTTGCCCGGGGAAGTTCTTTCCTGAGCCTCTCCCTCTGACTCCTGTCCTTCCATGAGCTGAATGGAGGCCCCCCCTTCCCCCTCTCCCAGCTGGCTCAGGTGTACCAGCCTAGGCCACCCCTACCAGACTGCTCGGGAGGGACAAACACCCTTGGGCCCTCCATGCGATCAGGGTGCTTGCCCCACCCACTGTGCAGATGGACCTCACATCCAGACTCGGCTAAGTGGGCACCCTGACACCCCTGCCCTGTGCCCACTGCTTGCCCTCTTGGTCCTGCTGCCTTGATGGCACGAGCAGTGCCCTTGGCATAGTGCAGCAGGCCTGGCTTCCTGGCACACTCCCCTGATGCCCTCGTTCCTCTTGCTCTGGGCTGCTCTGAGTCCTTCCTGCTGGGCACTGTTGGCCCTCCCTGACCCTGCCTCATCCCGGCCGCTCTGCCCGCCTTCCCACCTCTCTGCCCCAGCTGCTTCCTGGCCCCTTCAGAGAGGCTGTCCTGACTCTGAGTCCAGCTGTCCCACAGAGATTTCTTACGGGCTTGCAGCATGAGGGCATTGCTTGGGGGTTGGGGAATTGGGTGCCAGGAGGCACAGGGTGGCAAAGACAGAAAGTGTCCAGTGTCCTCAGCGTGACCTGGCACTGCACCCACATAGGTGGCACTCTAAGGAGACACAGGTTAGGGGTGCCTTGGAGGCCCCCACAGCCTGGGAGGAGATGAGGCTCCTCACTACGGCCAAGTCCCGGCCTGTCTCCACGCAGCCCAGAGAGACGCCACCCAGCGCCAAGGTGTGAGGTGGTGACGGGGGCACCCCTGGCACAGGTTTCCTCTGGGGAGGAAGTCTTTCATCCGCTGAGTCTGTCGGGCTTGGATGCTTTTTGGCAGCCTCGGGGAGTTCCCTTGCACTGCTCTTCCGGCCACCTTGCAGGCAGATGCTGGGGCTCCTGGGCCCCCTGCCCGTCCTGCCTCAGGGAAGCTGCCGTGGGGGCATGGCCGTTTGTGCCCATGAGTCCTGGCAGTCTGCTCCCCAGGGCCCTGTGCACCTGCTGGGCCTGGGCTGGGAGGTTGGGAGCCAGGGCTGAGCCTCCCCCACGAGGGCAGGTCCCATGAGAAGAGCCCAGCACAAGGCCAGGGACCTTCCTCATGTCCGGGCCTGGGGAGTGCTGCCGGGAAGGAAGAAAGCCAGGGACAGGGGTGGTACAGCCCACAGGGACTGGCAGCCTCTGTGATCGATGGGACCTGGGGGACGGACCTGCGCCTCCCACTTGAAGACTGTTGTGGGAGGGAATGAGGCACCCACCTGGGCTCAGCACATGGCAGGGACAGAGACAGGTGGCCAGATCCATCCTGCCCAGCCTTGCCTGACATGACAGACAGGGCGAAAGAGGTCTGCTGGGCCACTGCTCTTTTGGAGGGGTAGCCGCGGGTCTCCCAGCCCTCTCCCCAAGCGTGTGGTGGCAGAAGTAGGGGCCGAGCTCTCCTTGCTCTCCCCAGGACCCTGTTAAAAAGGGAACCAGCTTTAATTACTCTGCTGCTGGGAACAGAGCGTGGCCACCCAGCACCCCGAGCACATGTGGGACTCACTCTCCCAAGTTCATGGCTGTCCTGGTCCCAAATGTCCTCTTTGGTTAAGGCCAAACAGGGATGACCTTGGTCTGACCTTTCCCAAGGTGAGGACATCCCCTGGATGTGCTGGGGAGGCCTCGGAGCTGCAGCCATGACCAGGGCCAGGGTCAGGGGGCAGTGGCTGAGCGGGAAGCGGGTGGAGAGAAGACAGCCACGGGTGGGCTTGATCCCCGGAGGGGTGTGATGGCACCAAGGGGGTCCTCACCAGAGGGGTTTCGTGGAGAGAAGAGGGTGCTGCAGGGTGAGGGAGCCCCAAGCGGGAGGAGTGGGAGCCTGAGCCTGCCGGGGACAGGGGTCTGCAGAGGGGCAGAGCAGGCCTTGCCCCTGCCCTTGCAGGAAGGGACAGGAGAGGGATCTTTGGGCAGCCAGGCTTTGACAGGTGCTGGAGGCCCCTGAGAAATGGGCCCCGGCTGCGGGTTCCCCTGCCAGCCCTGCCAAGTAGCATCTGGTCGTCTCCGCGGTGCCCCAGACAGTCCCGATGACGGGCAGGGAGCGGCGAGGTAGTCGGTTCAAGATGCCAGTCCTGTGGTGGTGTCATGGAAACGCAGAGGAGGGGGCGCTGGACGAGGGTGGCTGGGCCTTGACGCACGGTGGCCTGATGGCGTCGTGGCTGGTGGCCTTCCTTACTCTCTCAGAGGCTGCTTGGAGTGTGTGCGTCTCGCCCTTTGGTGAAAGCTCCCCGCAGGGTGGGGCTGGGGCCAGGCCACGGCCACTTTGGGACTCGTCTGGCCGCCTAGTGGAGAGGCTGAGTATTTTGTCTCCATCCTCTGCGTGGCAACCCCGGGGCAGGTGGGTTGGGGGTGAGGAAGGGAGGCCTGGGTGCCCCTGGCCACTGCCGGCCAAGGCCTCTGAGGACGTCCCCTTCCTCTGAGCCTGAGCTGTGTACTCGGGGGAGGGCGTCCCTCTGTGGCCCTGCTTACCACCCCTACTCTCGGTTCCAGGTGGTCTTTGGGAAGAAGCTTCCTGCCTTCGCCACGATCCCCATCCACCAGCTGCAGCATGAGAAAGAGTACGACATCTACTTTGCAGACGGAAAAGTGTTTGCCTTGTACAGGTGAGAGGAATCCTCAGGCCTGGAGTCCGAGCATCTGTATGGCCCTTTGTGGCGGGGACGGGGCGTGTGGTGCGCCTGACCTCAGGGCCAGGTGCCTGCCTCAGCCCCCACGGACCAGCTGTGTGACGTCGGCAAGTTCCTCTCCTGTGACCAGGAGCTCCCCCTGGGGTGGCAGTAGAGATGGCAGGTGCGCTCAGGGAAGGCACTGCAGCATGGTGACAGCGTCTGCTGTCTGGGGCTCTGTGAGGGGCACATGAATTCCTGTGAGTCAGGCTTTAGCCTGTGCTCTAAAAACCCAATAAAGGACACAGTTGTCACAGGGGTGATCCCCATTTTCCTGAGCTCGCTGGCTCAGGGCTAGAGGCAGAGCTTCTGACCCAGGCCCCTGTTTGGGCTCAGCTATCGTCTCCTGGGTCTCAGACTGACCTTACTCATGGCCGTGCTCTCGTCCTGCCCTGGTTACAGGCCTGAGGGCCTGGTGGGTGACCCTGCCCCACGTGGTGACACTGAACGTCCAGGGACAGTGGGTGGCTCCCGGTGTCTCCCCAGGCAGCTGCTGCAGCATGAGTGCCCGCGGTGCCCCGAGCTGCCACCCTTCAGCCTCTTCGGGGACCTGGAGCAGCACATGCGGAAGCAGCACGAGCTCTTCTGCTGCCGGCTGTGCCTCCAACACCTGCAGGTGCGCCCTGGGAACCCCAGGAGAGCAGCAGTGCGGGGGTGGAGCCGCACAGCCGTGAGGGGCTCGTCCACACGCTGCCCCCGATCTTGGACGGCTCGGAGCGGCTTCAGGCCGGTCTCCCAGTGTCGTGCCGCACACGGCCTGGGCAGGAGGGAGCTTCCCGTGGCTGAGGGGCCCACCAGGCTCTTGGAGCCTGGGGCTCTGGGCCAGAGCTGGTGCTGTCGAGGGCCTGCCCTGTTCGCTGCTCTGCGCTGGCCCGTGGGAAGAGGCGGGAGGCTGGGATGCCCCACCCTGTGCCCAGCCCCCCTTACCCTGCAGATCTTCACGTACGAGCGCAAGTGGTACTCGCGCAAGGACCTGGCTCGCCACCGCATGCAGGGGGATCCTGACGACACGTCGCACCGTGGGCACCCCCTCTGCAAGTTTTGTGACGAGCGCTACCTAGACAACGACGAGCTGCTCAAGCACCTTCGCCGCGACCACTACTTCTGCCACTTCTGTGATGCAGATGGGGCCCAGGACTACTACAGGTAGGTGGGGGCGCCAAGGTGACCCTCCCCTGGGGCCCTGGCCAAGTGGTGGCACTGGCTGGGCTCCTGCTAACACCCTGTCCCGCGCCAGCGATTATGCGTACCTGCGAGAGCACTTCCGGGAGAAGCACTTCCTGTGTGAGGAGGGCCGCTGCAGCACGGAGCAGTTCACCCACGCTTTCCGCACCGAGATCGACCTCAAGGCTCACAAGACGGCCTGCCACAGCCGGAGCCGCGCCGAGGCCCGCCAGAACCGTCAGATCGACCTGCAGTTCAGCTACGCGCCTCGGCACTCACGCCGGAACGAGGGTGAGCAGGGTGCTCGTGGGCCTCAGCCTGGCATGGGCACCCTGGGGGGCGGGGTCCACACGGCCAGAGCTCTGGAGGCCTCGGACCTAGGTCTGAAATCAGCTGCCCTGGCTCAGTGGCAGCTGAGGATGAGGGCACACCGTGGAGCCACCATCTCCTCACCCATGTACGAGCCATGAGCATCAGCACCGCAGTGAACGTTCGGGAACACGTCCTCTGTGGTACTCTGATCTGCTGGTCTGGGGGCCCCGGGGCTCTCCCCTGGGTCCGGAGGCTGTGCCTAAGTGGCTGCTGTGACCGGGCACCCAGGTCGTAGAGGTCTGTGGCTGGCGTGGACCTTGCAAGCTGTCTGTGCCCATCCCCCAGGCTCACGGGCCATGGGGGCTGGGGAGCCTCTGCTATCCAAGCCTCAACGTTGGCCTTGGTCACTCCTGCTGCCATCCCAGGGCCAAGGGCAGTGACAGGCTGTCTGTTGGCTGTAGGGGTGGTCGGAGGCGAGGACTACGACGAGGTGGACAGGTACAGCCGTGCGAGCCGGGCTGGCACGCGCGGAGCCCAGCAGAGCCGCCAAGGAAGCTGGAGGTATAAGAGGTGGGAGGATTTGTGTGCTGTTGACCTTCTCCCGGCACTGCCTGGCCAGCAGTGGAGCTGGACATAGCACGGGGGCAAAAGACTTGGCCAGAGCTTTGGGCTCCTCAGTGTGGCAGCGGGGTCTGCTCAGTGTCTTCTGTGGGGAGGAGTTTCTTCCTCTTTCCTTTAGTTTTAGCCACGGCCTGTGGTTTGGGGTGGGCGAAAGGGTCTGCATCACTTAGGAGGGTGGTGCAGGTGTGCTGGGAAGTGCTGGCCGGCAGGTACATGCTGGGTCCTGGCGGGGCAGAGGCATCGGGTCCCAGCTGTACCCCAAGCACTAGGCCCAGGCTCTGCCCCTCTGAGGCTGTGGCCCTGCACCTTGCTCAGCCTGAAGGCCAGTCTCCCTGCCCCAGGGAAGAAGAGGACCGAGAAGTGGCAGCTGCTGTCCGGGCCTCGGTGGCTGCACAGCAACAGGAGGAGACGCGAAGGAGCGAGGACCGGGAGGAGATCAGCAGGCCCAAGAAGGAGGAGGCAGCAGCTAGGGGGCCTGAGGAGCCCCGTGGTCCTCGGCGTGTGGCTCGGGCTCAGGGCGAAGGCCCAGGTGAGCCAGCCCTGCCCCGGCTGGGGGGCAGGAGGCCAGCTCATGAAGAGCTGGGTGCCCGGGACCGTCAGGGCCTCTGCTGGGCAGTGGGGGGGGGCACTCTCATGCTCCCTGATCCCCTCGAGGGCCTGTCCCTGCCCCTGACCTGGGGTCCTTCCATTTCTCGTAGGTGCCAAGGAAACCTCAACAAACGGTCCTGTAGGCCAAGAGACCTTCCCAGCGATGGGCCCAGTGACAGGGGCTGCCCCCCTGAGGTGTGTCGGGGGCTCGGCAGGGTGCTGGGCACCTGCAGGTGGTGGGTGGGCGAGTGTGGAGCAGGCTGAGGCCTGGTGAGCCGCTGACCAGCTCTTCCCTTCCTGGACTTAGTGCCCTCCCGCCGTCCACCCCCAAGCTCAAGGACGAAGACTTCCCCAGACTCTCTGCCTCCACTTCTTCCTTCTCCACAGCGGCAGCCCCGGGCCCTGTGGGGCTGGCGCTGGTGTACCCTGTTCCTACCAGAGGCAGAGGCAGGAGCACCTTCCAGGAGGAGGACTTTCCTGCCCTGGTGTCCTCAGCATCCAAGCCCAGCACTGCCCCCACCAGCCTCATCTCTGCCTGGAACAGCAGCTGCAGCAAGAAGGTGGCACAGCCCACCCCAGCGGCCCAGGCTGCCAGTGGGGGCAGCCAGCCCACCAGGAAGGCCGGGAAGGGGAGCAGGGGCAAGAGGGGCGGCCCACCCCCCATGGAGGAGGAGGAGGGCGCGCAGGAGCTGCGGAGCGCACGTTCCATGGTCTCTGCCTCCTCCCCTTTGGGGCCGGCCTCTGCCCAGACCTCCAAGGTCGGCAGAAAGAAGAAGGTGGGCTCTGAAAAGCCCAGTGCCACGTTACCCCAGCCACTGCCCCCCAGCTGCCCTACAAAACCCCTCAGGGCTGAGCAGGCCCCCGAAGTTCCCACCAGCAGAGGCGAAGGGCCAGTTGCTATCATCAACGGACACGCAGAGGGCCCAGCCCTGGCACGGAGTGCCCCCAAAGAACCCCCTGGGCTCCCAAGGCCCCTGGGGCCCCTCCCTTGCCCCACGCCCCAGGAAGACTTCCCAGCACTCGGTGGCCCCTGCCCACCCCGGATGCCTCCTCCCCCAGGTGTGTCCACTGGGCTCAGGCTTGTTGCTCAGACATCGGGGGTGGGGCCGGGGTAGTGGAGCCAGGCCAAAGCCCGTTGGCACAGACAGGAGCTCGGCCTGCAGGCGCGAGGTGCGGGAAGCCTGGGCCCTGGCTCCCAGCAGCCTCTACAAGCTGCAGCACGTCAGGATGCAGGAACAGCCATCTGTGACCCACCTGTTCGCAGGCTGCTCTGTGTCCCTTTTCTCTCCATGAAACAGGAGGTTGTAGCACCTTGTAGGGCTGCAGGCGTGAGTTGACGTAGGCAGGGTGTGCCAGGAGGGCGGCGTGGGTGCTGGCCCTGGGCTGCTCTGTGGGGAATTTGGCCAGTGGGCAGAGCCTGACTGGGGGGCTGGGCAGCCTGCAGGAAGCTTGGCCACTGAGGGTCACGTTCCAGGCCTTGTCCTGCCACCCCTGCAGGCTTCAACGCTGTGGTGCTCCTGAAGGGCACAGCACCCCCACCCCCGCCAGGGTTGGCGCCCCCCGTCAGCAAGCCACCCCCCGGCTTCTCTGGCCTCCTGCCCAGCCCCACCACCACCACCACCACGAAAGCGTAAGTGCAGGTGGGCTACCTGGCCCGTGCCACTGAGGACTGGGGGAAAGGTGCCCTCCCCTTGGGCCACCCTAAAGGCTGATGCCTCCACTGCCTCCTCTTCCTGTCCTGACCCCCAGGCCCAGGCTGCCGTCCGTGCCACGGACCTACCTGGTCCCCGAGAACTTCCGGGAGAGGAACCTGCAGCTCATCCAGTCCATCAGGGACTTCCTGCAGAGCGACGAGGCCCGCTTCAGCGAGTTCAAGAGCCACTCGGGGGAGTTCAGACAGGTCAGGGGCCCGGGGTGCGGGTGGCTGGCCCATCTGTCCAGGGCCAGGCCTGGGGCGGGAGTGACTGAGTCTGGCTCTCCACGCGGCAGGGCATGATCTCTGCTGCCCAGTACTACAAGAGTTGCCGGGACCTGCTCGGGGAGAACTTCCAGAAGATCTTTAACGAGCTGCTGGTGCTGCTGCCCGACACGGCCAAGCAGCAGGAGCTGCTGTCTGCGCATGCCAACTTCCACAGCCGGGATAAGCCTCCCGGCGCCAAGTCCAGGAAGAATAAGAAGAGCGCATGGCAGACCGACACCTGGCAGGCAGGCCTGGATTGCTGCGTGTGCCCCACCTGCCAGCAGGTCCTTGCTCACGGCGACGTCAGCAGCCACCAGGCACTGCACGCTGCCCGGGACGATGACTTCCCCTCCCTGCAAGCCATTGCCAGGATCATCACGTAGCTCCCACCAGTGTGGGCAGGAGCCGTCACACCCGTGAGCATCCTTTCTCCTTCCTTCCTCCTGGCTGCCAGGTGGCCAGGTAAGGCACTGGTGAGGCCGCCTGCTCATCCTCTTGGGTGGCCAGGCCCACCAGAGAGTCGCCAGGAAGGTCCACCCTGCCTGTCAGCACGCTGTCACGCAGAGTTCCATCCCCTGCGTCAGGAGTGGTCTTGGTTTATATTCTCCTGCTTTTGGAAGGCGCCAGGGGAGGGAAGGGCTGGGGTGCGAAGACCTGTCCCTGCCATCAAAGCCAGAGGCCACAGTGGCCTCCTCTGGGCCCTCTGGAAGCAGAAGGCTGCGGCACCTGCAGCCCCAGACCTGAAAGTTGTGGCTCCGCTGGTGCTGGAGTCCAGTGTCACGTGTGTTGTGTAAACAGTTGGCTGTTTTCGTGATTCGAGAATGTTCAGGATTAAAAGCAGACACGAAATTGTGCTACTTGAAGTTGAATCTTTTTATGAGACAAGCTGAATCTGGGATCTCAAATTGCCTCTGGCCTTTTATAAGACAGTTTATCTTCAAATAAATTTATTTTGCAATACTGCACCTAACTGGTGTCCTGAGCTTCTCTTGCCTCCCGAGTACACCTGAAGCCATACTTAGAAGTGGGCGGGGAGAGGGCATCTCTGAAACACTGTGGCAAAGTCATTTATGCTCAGTTATTTGGATCTAGTACACTGAAACCTCCCCTTTCTGCTTCAAACAAACAGAAAAAAGGTCCTAAACACACAGCCACATTCAGACGAGGCAAAGAGAACATCCCTGGATAAGAAAAAACAGATGTTTTTCTAAAGCAGAAAGGGTCACCGTGGTGATGGAGGGACAAAGCCAGTGGCCTGCAGAGCAGCTGGGCCAGAGCCACATGGCTGCATTGGACAGTGGCACGCAAGCGGTGTCCCTTGGGTGGTGGCTGTGCTGGGGCCCGCTAGGCGATCCTCTGTCAGGCCGGGTAGAGGTCACTTGCCTTCCCTCCACACCAGGGGGACCCTCACGCCGCTGCCCTCTTTGTGGAGGATTACAAGGTTCCTGAGCAAGACCAGCCCCACAGAAGGGTGGTGCAACCTGAGACATGGGGCATCTCAGCAAGGACATTGAAAATAACTACCCTTAATGAAGAGACGAGGGCCACCACACCACCAGGCCACACTCCAGCAGCTGCTGTGACGAGCACCGCTCAGGTTCCTCACACAGGTCACTCGTCGGTCCTCATCCTGCGCTGTGCCACTGGAGCTGTCCCTGCGCTTTCACAGAACGGGAACCTGCGGCACAGCCAGGGTGGGAGACTCGCCCACGATGACCCGGCTAGAGTGGCCAAGCTGGCCTCTGGCTCCACTTCTCAACTGTGTCATGCCACCAGGAGGTTGCGAAAAAGATCCCACCTAGGAATCTTAGAAATGAAAAGTTGAGATAAATATCCCAATATTTGTGTTCAAAATAAGCAAAGCCACACGGGGTAAGTCGCCCCAGGCTGTAACAGCAGAAGACAGCGGGGAAGCAGGCTGGGGGCGGGGGGTGGCCGTGGTGAATCTTGAGAGAGCCCCAGGAGCAGGAGTGGTCAGAAGGGGATGTTTGGCAAGATCGTGACTGCTTTTCCCAACACGAAAGGAAAAAAAGCAAGCACTAAGCAGGATAAAGTTTTAAAAATTCACAGTTAGGCCGGCGCGGTGGCTCACGCCTGTAATCCTAGCACTCTGGGAGGCTGAGGCAGGAGGATCACTTAAGGTCAGGAGTTCGAGACCAGCCTGAGCAAGAGCGAGGCCCCATCTCTAGTAAAAAATAGAAAGAAATTACTTGGACAGCTAAAAATATATAGAAAAAATTAGCTGGGCATGGTGGCGCATGCCTGTAGTCCCAGCTACTCGGGAGGCTGAGGCAGGAGGATCGCTTGAGCTCAGGAGTTCGAGACCAGCCTGAGCAAGAGCGAGACCCCGTCTCTACTATAAATAGAAAGAAATTAGTCAAAAACAACTAAAAATAGAAAAAGTTAGGTGGACACGGTGGCACGTGCCTGTAGTCCCAGCTACCTGGGAGGCTGAGGCAGTAGGATTGCTTGAGCCCAGGAGTCTGAGGTTGCTGTGAGCTAGGCTGACGCCACGGCACTCACTCTAGCCCAGGCAATAGAGCAAGACTGTGTCTCAAAAAAGAAAAAAGAAAAAAAAAATCACAAGCCAAAATGTGCATTAGAAAGAATGAGGATGTACCTTCACAATAAACATAAAAAGGATCAAAGTGAAATGTCAGAGATATCAACTGTCAAACTTAGTACTTGAGGAAATCAGACATTTCATACTTAATAACCCAAGTATTTTCCAGAGAATGGCCACTGAGTAGATGTGCTGCCACAGTCTCTCTCCTGTGTGCTCCTCAGAACACGACGTTGAGACTCCTCTCATCAAATGTTGGCATCACTGTCCCTTCCCTAGAACTGACTTACACCTTTGTGACCTCCTCGACCAACAGATTAAAGAGGGAGTGACAGTAGGTGACTTCTGAGCCTGTGTCGTGAAAACCTCAGGTACTTGTACCTTGCTCTCTTGGGGCGCTCACTCTCGGAACCCAGCCACCACGCTGCAGGGAAGCCATGCCGTCCACGGCGGGGTCAGAGGAGGACCCAGACCTGCCCGCTCCTGGCTGGGCTCCCGGCCGACAGCAGCTCCCACTCGCCAGCATGTCAGTGGGTCATCTTGGAAGTAGATCTTCTAGCCTCCAGCTGACCCGCCCCAGCTAACACCATGTGGAGCAGAGAAGAGCCTTCTCCAGCAAGCCCTGCCCAAACCACAGATTCGTGAGCTAAACAAACGACTGTTACTGTTTTAAGCTACTACCTTTGGAGACGGTTTGGTATAAAATAATAGCAACCAGATCAGTTTTGATGTCTGTGTTGGCTGTGATTACATCACAGTGAAGTGCTTAGGGATGGAGCATCTAGTTGAGTGTTTTGTAGAATGTCGCTCATACAGGTCTCTCAGATAGTTCAGGGGATAAAGTTTCCTATGCTGTATTTGTAACTTTCTGTACATCTGAGGTGGTTTCAAGAGGAACCAAAGAAAGAAAGAAGGAAAATCACTATATATTGAAGTTTGCAGGATGCAGCTAAACCAGACTGGGAAGTTTTTAACCTTAAATGAACATATTAGAAAAATAAAGATTGGAAGTAAGCTGAATTCTCAATGCAAGCAGCTGGACAGAGAAAACAAAATAGCCCACAGAAAGCAGAAGACATAACAGATTTAAATGAAATAGAAAACCAACAAAAAATTGGTAAAAACTAATGTCAGGATTTTGTAAAAGGGACTGATATAGACGTATTAAAATCAGAATACTAAGAAAAATGCTGACAAGAAACCTGCAAACTCAGCTGACACAACTTTCTATATATACATGACCACAGTTGGTCCAAGAATAAGTAGAAAGCCCATAGAAAACAGAAATGGAAATCCGCCTGCACCCTCCCTCAACAACAAAAACATCAAGGAAGGTGCCAGGCCCAGACTTTTATAATTAAGTTCTGCCAAACTTCTAAGAAACAGAAAATTTTTTTTTTTTTTCAAGACAGAGTCTCACTCTGTTGCCCGGGCTAGAGTGCCGTGGCATCAGCCTAGCTCACAGCAACCTCAAACTCCTGGGCTCAGGCGATCCTCCTGCCTCAGCCTCCCGAGGAGCTGGGATTACAGATATGTGCCACCATGCCCGGATGGTTTTTTTTCATATATATTTTTAGTCGTCCAGCTAATTTCTTTCTATTTTTAGTAGAGACGGGGTCTCACTCTTCCTCAGGCTGGTCTCAAACTCCTGAGCTCAAAGGATCCTCCTGCCTCAGCCTCCCAGAGTGCTAGGATTACAGGCATGAGCCCCTGCACCCGGCCGAAACACAAAATTTTTATTTTCATTTTTGGAGAATGGTCTTGCTCTGTCACCCAGGCTGGAGTGCAGTGGTGTGATCATAGCTCACTGCAGCCTCGAACTCCCGGGCTCCAGCGATCCTCCTGCCTCAGCCTCCTGAGTGGCTGGGACTACCGGCGCCACCATCACACCAGGTGTGGTTTTCAGTTTTTCAGAACTTCACCTTCTGTTCAGTTGATACCAGCTCCTGATGGCTATGCGTTCTGGGAAAACTAAGAATAGGAGAGGCTGACATCTCGCGTCACTCATTTCTAAATTCTAGGAAGAAAAGCTGAGAGAGCAGGTGAGCACAGAGCAGTTCCCCGTGGGGAAGAGGCCCCCTGGAGATGTGTCAAATGTTCCACATCCTAAACTGAGACTTAATCTTCAAATGTGTTTCTTCTACTTGCCCTAAAATAATCTGTCCACAAGTATAAAACTATAAATAATGTGATTTTCCTTCTGTGGAAATCTCTAATGTGAAGATGTGTTCTATGAAAAAGTTTAAGCAAAAAGGTAAACTGGAAAAAAATATAAAACAAAAACAAAAAAAAAGAAATTCTTGAAGATAAACAGAGCAAGTTTTTCCCGATGTCAAGACATATTATTCTGTAATGCTATAGTAATCAATTTGCTATGATATTGCTGCAATAACAGGGAATGGATTGACAGATCAGAACGGAGAACCCAGCAACAGGTCCGCACGTGCAAACCCTCCATCTGCATAGCCAGCTGCTCTCACAAATCAACAGGGAAAGGACGTGCACTCGGTTCCTGGGGTTAGAACAACTGGCCATCCTCATGGGGAAAGACGTTGCGTGTGATGTGAACAGTGACTCTAAATTTTAGAATGTACAGAGGTAGATTAAAGTTCCAAATATAATGACTACAAATTTTAAAATTAAGGAAAAAATATGCAAACATACACCTGCTTATTATGTACAAAACGTCTTTGGCAGGGACACGGGTGCCAGTGACAGCCGCTGCCTCTGGGGGTGGGCGGCCAGGGTCGGGGACAGGGGAAGCTATGCTAAACAGACTCCTGGCCCCTGCGAATGTCGTACCTGTGTACGTGTTACCTATTCACAAAGAAATTAAACACGCTGGAAAATAGTTTGGCTCTTTTTTTTTCTTTTTAAACTGCTTTATTAATTTCATATTATGAAAAGAATATTTTTCCCTAAAATGAGTGCAATTGAAAACAATATTCAATTAGAAACTGGTAAGTGGAAACACCAAAAGGTTTGCGGAAAAAGTAAACCACAAAATACAATCTTGTAAAGCAGTGGCCACGTTATTAACCTCAGGGGAAACCTTACGATTCCAAGTACGAGGCCCAGGTCCCAGTGATTGTCGGGCGCGGGATGTGCGGGACGCGCCTCCGCACTCCTGGCCTTCCTCGTGCTTTCTCTCTCTGCCCTACGTACCTTCCCACGTGGCCCCGCTTCAGCAGTGCACCTGTTAGGCGTCACTCGCCCTCCCCTGGCACTTCCTCCAGCTCTGGCCTTCACCCCCCACCGGGCAGGACTCCTCTCGTTTGCCCGGAGCTGCTCCCCTCCTTCCTTCTCGTGCTGGCATCTTGGACAGTGATGGGGGACCTCGTCACTCAAGAAACTCGAGTTTCTTTTCAAATTGAATGGGCACTTACAGCGGGGAGGAGGGGATGGGTAAATTCACACCTAATGGGTACAGTGTGTGCACTATCTGGGTGATGGACACACTTATAACTTTGACTCAAACTGTACAAAAGTACTCATGTAACCAAAACATTTGTACTGTCATAATATTCTGAAATAAAAAATAATTTTTTCAAAAAACACACGTTTACCGTATAACCCAACAATTGCACTTTTGGGCATTTATCCCGGAGAAATAACAACTTACGTTCACTTAGGCAAAAGCCTGTCTGTAAGTGTTGCAGCGGCTCTATCTGTAATCACCAAAAATTGGAAGCAACACAAATGCCCTTGCATGGGTGAACTGCTAAACCAGTTGTGGTGTACGTTCACACCGTGGAATGCTAGGCAATGAAAAGGAACAAAGTATTGATACCTACAACAGGCCGGTTGCGGGGGCTCACGCCTGTAGTCCCAGCTATTCAGGAGGCTGAGACAGGAGGATGGCTTGAGCCCAAGTGTTTGAGGCTGCAGTGAGCTAGGATGATGCCACTGCCCTCCAGCCTGGATGACAGAGCAAGACTCTGTCTCTAAGAAAAAGAAAATAAAAGGGCTCAGAGCCCTTGACAGCCGTGACCCTTTTAGAAGCCCTAGAGAAACACTGGCCTGGAGCAAACCACCAGCAGTGAGGAGCAAGATGCTGCAGATGCCGGTGTCCGTCATGGGGAGGCGCTAAATGAGATTTAGTAGAGAGTGGGAAGAAGGAACGAGCCACATCTGCATGTGCCGAGGTGGACACATGTCAAAAACACATGGAAGGGAAAAGATCAAGTGGCAGATGACGTGTGCAGCATGGTATGCAAATACAAACAGGAGACGACGCATTTCCTATGGCTGCAATACCACGCTAAAGCACATGACGAACGCAGGTTTCACGGTTCTTTGAAAAGTCTGACATAGATCCAAACGCTACCATATGACCCAACAACTGCAGTCCTGGCTATATTCCCGGAAGAATTGAAAATGAAGTCAAACAGATACTCATGCACCAATGTTCATGGCAGCCACGTCCACACCAGCCTCAAGATGGAAACAACCATGACCATCAACAGATGAACAGACAAAACATGGTCCATGCACACAATGGGATATTATTCCGACACAAAAAGCAACAAAGCACCAACATATGTTGTAACATGAGGCTGGGGAAACAAAGCCAGGCACAAAAGGACAAATAATGTAGGATCCCACTTACACAGAATATCTAGAACTGGCAAAGCCACAGAGCTAGAAAGCAAATGGGAGGTCACCAGGGACTGTGGGCAGGGGAATGGGAGTCACTGTTTAATGGGCACAGAGTCTCTGCTAAGGTGATGACTAAGCTTTGGAAATAGTGCTGATGGTCGCACAACATCGGGAGTATAATTAATGCCACTGAACGGTACACTTAAAATGGTTAAAGTGTCGAATTTTCAGAGAGAGATTCAAATACGAACACAAACATACATATCTGGCAAATACAGGCCAGACTCCTGGGGAGGGGGTTGTATGGGGAGGCTGTGGGAGTCCACTCGAGCTGTGGTTGTAAGAGTCCGCTTTCAAAGAGGACTCCGCATCTGCGAAGCACTGCCGCTATTGCAAGGAAGGACACACGAGGAGGGAGTCTCCCCGGCATTTCAGAAAGTCTGCTCTGAGTGGCAGGGTTTTTGCCCAGACCAGTATGATATGTGGTGGGGCGCCAATGGATGCGGGGCCCCAGAACCTGGGTGCCCCCTGGGTCCCGATCCCCGGGGGCCGGGGCAGAGGTAGAAATGATTCCAGGAGTGTCCAGGTCACGGTCAACTTGTTTACAGTCTTTATTGTAAAGAACTTGCAGTTGGAACATGGGATACTGAAAATACACAATCACCGACTGTTCTTTCAGAATAGGGAGGGAGAAATCTCTATATACAAAAATTGTAAACATGTTCACTTAAATATCCACACAGAATTGGTCTATGCTACAATGTACAGGGTTGTCACTCAACTGCAACTCCAGAGGGAGGCCTCTGTCTTAGGATGAAATGTGGCAACCGCGTTTGGTATCAACCTAATGTGAAAAGCCAGCTTCCAGCGATGCATGGGTAATCAGCTATGCAGAGGGATCCCCACCTGGGGCTGGGCCGGAAAACAGAGTACACGGGAGGGAGGGGCTGGTCCAGGAAGCCAGGTAAAGGGAACAGTACAGAATGGACGTGTCCGGGGCACAGCGGGCAGATGGAACCTCTTGGCCTCTCTCCTGGCGAGGGGCTTGTCTTGCCTGGCACCCAGGTGTCCTGTTCCTTCCCTGGGCAAGGTCTCACCAAAGGGCTGGGACAGGGCTGGTGCCCAGGCCCACAGGTATCTTGTGCCTTCCTGGCCGGAACCATGGACACCTGGGCCTGGGCAAAGGCAGGTGGGGGCTGGGGCTGGGCCACAGACGGAGGGGCGGCTTATGGGGCACTATGAGGTGGAACCTGAAGACTTGACCACAATCACAACATCGACAGGGCCGGGGTGCTCTACTGAGCCTGCGAGAGGGAATGGAGGGAGGTCTGGACGGGACGAACCATCATGACAGGAGCAAGGACAGCCACTACCCACAGGGACACGGGATGGGGAACAGTAGCCAGGATCCCCAGCCGCGGTAGGGGGTGTCCTTGTACCTGGTCCTGGACAATCCCTGCACCTGGTTGTAGGGGCAGCTGGATTCTTGAGCCCAGAGTGGACAGGTGAGCCCCAGCTTGTCTGGCCTCTGAGGGGAACACCTCCCCCAGGCCAGTCCACCCTGGCTGGGGGACACATACCCTGGGCTGTGCTGTCCCCTCCTCAGGACCTCAGGCTGAGGGGACTGAGGGGACTTGCATGGGGATGGCCCAGACACTCGAGGGACTAGCCCCTCTTGGGCCTGAACAGCCCACAGTGGCCACCCCCTATGTCCCTGGTGTTGGACTGGAAGGACCCAAGGGAGGTGCCGGGAGGCCTTGGGGCCTGCGTTGGTGGAGTGGCCTTTGAGCCCTGGTCTGAGCCTGCCGGCCACTAGTAGGCGGGCACCTGGTACCCTCTGGGGCTGGTGTCCAGGGTCTCGGTGAAGGGCGGGCTCTGGTAGGTCTCGGTGCCCTCCACGCCGCTGCCCACCGGGTAGCCAGGGTAGGCCTGGCCCGCCCCAGAGCTCAGCTGTTCGGTGGCGAAGAGTGACATGTCGGTGCCCAGGCGGAACCGCTGCAGGGCCTTCACGGTGAGCGCCACCTGGGCGGGATCCCGGGGTCAGCCAGAGCCAACTGCGCCCCCCGGCCCGCCCGCCGCCCGCCGCCCGCCGCCGCGCACTCACCCAGGAGAGGACCGAGAAGAAGCTGAAGGCGATGGCGGCCCGCGCCGCGTCCCCGGCCTGCGCCGTGCCGGGCCCGGGCGCCGTGCGCTGCCACTGGTTGGCGAGGAAGCAGAAGCCCACGAACCACAAGAAGGACCAGAGCCCTGGGGGCGCCGGGCGCGGGTCGGGGCGGCGCTCCACGCTGACACCGCGCGCGGCCTCGCCCGAACCGCACCGGGCGTCTGGCCGCCGCTGGGCCGCGCCACGCCCGCTCCGCCCCCGACGCGCAGCTGTAGCCCGAGGGGCCCCGCCCCGCGCACCTGAGAAAGCCCCGCCCCCAGCCTGCCCCGCCCCGCCCCCGCCCCGCGCACCTGAGAAGCCCAGGTCCAGCAGCACCGCGCGCCGGCGGTCGCGGACGCTGCTGATCTGCTGGAAGCGCACGTCGAGCAGCAGGAAGGCGGCGCAGGCCAGGAAGGCCCCCAGGCCGAGCGCGACGCCGAAGCGGCAGGCGCCCGCGTTCCCGTTGAAGACGCAGCGCAGCTCCGGGCCGCTGTCGGCGTTCACGTAGCCCTCGTTGATTATGGGCCCGAAGACGGCGATGGAGAACACCTGCGGCGGCGGGCGGCGCTCAGCGCCTGCGGGGCCCCTCTGCCCGCCGAGACCCGAGGTCTCCGTCGCCCACCCCGAGCGCCCCCGTCCCGGGCCCGTTCCTGCAGCACCGGCCCCTCTCTGGGCGGGGGCTCTTCGTGCACCCCTTCCTTTCCCACCCTTCGCGTATTTAGCAGCTACTGACAGCATGAACCGTTCACTGAGCATCTACTATGCCGAGGCCCTGCGCTAAAACCACTACGTTTGCTCAGTGAACCCTCCAAAAGCCCCATGCGGCCGCCATTGTTCTTGTCGCCTTTATAAATGGAGAAATTGGGGCCACAGGTGAAGTGACCTGTCCAGCATCTCGTGGTTGATAGCCGAGGCTGAGATTCAACCGGTTCCTCCGCACCGCGTGGGGCCCGTGGTGTCCCCCCAGAGCCACTCGAGAGTGTGGAACAGGGGACTTCACTTGGATCGGTGACTCCCAGGCCGGAGCCGGCGGGGCAGGGGGAGGTGAGACCGGGGGTGCAGGGGGGCAGGTGCCAGAGCTGTCGCCAGGCCCCGTGCAGCCCGCCCGTCTTCTAGCCAAATGGGGTAACGTGCACAGGTCATGGAGTGCTGGGATGGAGACATGTCCCCGCAGCTTCCCGCACTTGGTGGACACCCGAGGGATCATGACCCCCGCGTGACTGTGATTAATTACTAATGTCGCTCTAAGTGTCTCGGCTCAAACAAGACACCATAGACCTCTGGGGTTCAGTCACACCTCAGTGCCTCTGCTCACCAGTTCTGGCAGCAGGTATGAGGTGAACCACGGTCATTTTAGCCAGACGCTGCTCTTTCAGCCCTGGGCAGCCCTCTGTTGCCAAGAAAAGACCTCCAGTCTCAACTTCTTCCTTTCGCTCTTTTCCCGACCCAGTTCCGAGATACAAGAGTCGGGGGGAAGCCAGGGCATGGGCATGTTCCCCAAGACTGGGCCACAAGTCTGGACATGAGCTAGGACCAGAACGCAGGGCTCCTGCTTCCTGGTCGGGTCAGAGTCAGTCCACGGGGAAGGCGGAGGCCCTCGGCCCCACACGGCACAGCCTCCTCAGAGACCGGCGTGGGGTGCGGCCGGCGCCAGCTTGAGCGGCTGGACAAACCCAGAACTCGGCGCCCGTCCCGGGTGGGAAGGAGGAGCAAGGCCCCGGTCCTAGGGATGCCCCTGGAGCTGCCCCTCCCGCCACCTCCAGGAAGCCTCCCCAGCCCCTCCTCCCTCAACTCACAGCTGGACTGGGGGGCGGGGAAGGACCAGTTCCTTCCGGAGCCTGGGGGGCGTGTGCGGGGAAGGGGCGAGGCCCTGCGCGATCTCTCTCGGGAGCCGTAGCCCCCTCCGCGTGTCCCTCCGCGAATCCCGTCCCCACCCGGTGCCCGCTTCCAGGTCATGTGAACAGGAAAAGCGGAGCGAGGGCTGAGGAGGGGGCTTGGAGTTAGCTCTAAAGAGGAATTAGGGGGTAGGGGGTGACTGGCGGTGACCTCTCAAGGTCCCTCTCCTTGGCCGCCTGTCTCTCCCCTGCCCGCAGGTGGGCGCGCCCAGCCGGGTGACGTCACCGCAACCTGCGGCCGGCGGGGGAGGGGCCGGCGAAGATGAGGAGGAGGCTCAGGGGCGAGGGGCAGGGGGCGGGAGAGGGCATGAGGGCCGCGGGGCGAGGCGGGGTCCGGAGCCGCAGCCGGGGCCTGGGCAGGGGCCACTCACCCAGGACGCGACCCGCAGCAGGGTCTGGGGCCGCCGCGCGAAGCTCACGGGGTCCAGGGCGGCCCCCGCGCGGCCCGCGCCGAACGAGGCACCCTCCATGACCGGCCCGGGCGGGACGCGCGCCCCGGCGCCCTGTGTCCGTCTGTCCGTCCGACCGGCCCCGCCCGAGGCCGCCCGGGTCCGCTGCTGCTGCTGCGGGTGGTAAGGATGCTGCAGCTGTCGCCGCCGCGTCCCGGGAGCGCGCGCCGGCCGTGGCGGGGGCGCGCGGGGCGGGGCCGAGCCGGCGCCCCTCTGCCGGGTCCACGCGCGCGGGGCCAGAGTCCTCCTCTCCCTCCGCCTCGCCCACCTCCGTCCCCGCCCGCACCTGCGTGATCCGGCCCGAGACCACCCTCCGGACCTTCCGCCAGGCCACCAGGGCAAAGCGGGCAGGGACTGGGCTCAAACTCCGCTGCAGCCGGGAGGATGGACAGGACGTGACTGCGCTCCTCTGAGCAGAGCCGGGGCCTGGCTGCCTTGAGCCCCTGCTGGACCCCACCCTGGGTGACGCTGGGTGCCTTCCCTCACGCTCCTTTCAGGCCAGCCTAGCAGGAGTTCAGGCGACTCCTGTGTTTGTCTCCAGCACTGAGAAAAGTCTGCTTTATTGAGCATGTACAGTGCCAAGTGCTTTCCTGCGGAGGGAGGGACTGTTCTTCAACATACCTCACAGCTTCTAAGTCCCCATTCTTCAGATGGGCAAAAAAGCAGGTCAGTTGAATTCCTTGACCACAGAAAGCAAAGAGCTGGAATTTGAACCCAGGTCCCTGCTACACCAACCGTGTGGACAGATGTTGGCGCCTGCCCCAGCTGGGCACGGGGGCAGGGCAGATGCTGCCCACTGTGTTTCGTCCAGGCCCCTGTGTCACCATCTGCCCCTTTCACTTGATCATTCACATCAGCACCCAAACATGCTGCATTTTCTTCCAGAAAAAACCAAAAACCTTTCTCGACCCCACTCGCCCTCCAGCTGCTGCACACGCTGCTCCCTTCAGCAGCAGACTCCGTGTGGACACTCTACTCCCTCTAGCTCTCTTCCCACCCCTCTGAAACCTAGGGTGACCAAGCTCCCACCACTCCACCCAAATGCACGGTTGCCAGTGACCTCCACTCCCAATCCCAGGGGCAAGTTTCAGATACTACCATTCCCTCCCTCCAGGATACAATTCCAAGGTCATCCTTGGGTTCCTCCTCTTGCCTACTTTGTGACCTGCAAGCCTTAGGGGCCCAAGGTGTGATCCTGGGGTCTCCTCCCTCTAAGCTAGCTCCTTTGGTCTATGCGTCAGCCCTGGAGTGCCAGCTTGAGCCAGAACCTTCCCTGGCACTGGAGCTCCTCTTGCTTTGGCCTGGATGGCCTGGAAAACAGCCTGAGGCAAAGTGAAGTTTTACTGGGGGGCTGAAACTTCGGGGAAGACGTGGAAGAAAGAAAGCAAGACAGGGAGGAGGGCAGCAGACACAGTGGTGTGACCCTACCGACCACAGCATCGCTGGAGAGCCTGGTGCACCCACAGAAGGCCAGAGAGAAGCCTGTGCCTGGGGGAGGGAGGAGCAACTTCTCTCATTTATGCTACCTGGCCCCCTGGGCAGCCCCTGCAGAAGCCGGCACCCCACAGGGCCAATCAGGTAGAGGTACTGCAGCTCTCTCTGCATAGGCAGCGAAGGTCGACTTGTTCCCAGGGAAAGGCTGAGACACCTGGAGGATAGAGGTGCCCAGAGCTTTATGACCACAGGCCTGGGACACACACTGTGGCTGGGCTGTTCTGGCTGGGAGCCAAGGCCTAGAGGCAGGTGGAACTGAGCAGATCTGGGGAGGCTCAAAAGCTGGGTCCAGGTCACCCGTAAACCTGCTGCACTGTCTTCTCTGTCTCACTGATGCACAGAGCAACTCCCAACAGTCTCCTCTGGCTCCTTTCTCAAGCTGGGGATTCTCTGGTTCTATCTTTAAGGGATCCAGCATCCTCTCCCCTGGGTGAGCTTCCCTCCCAGCTGGCACACAGGTGACTGCCCTGGCTTCCTAACCTTCACCTGCTTCATCCCTGCTCAGCAGCCAGAAGGACTTTCCAAAAGTCACAACACTCCTGTGCCATACCTGGCTCCGAATGCTTCAAGAGCTTGGAGTTAAACCCATGCCTTTGCTGTGCCCTTACAGACCCTGTGCCATCACCTCCCCTTGTCTCTGCAGGAGACAGACCTGCAGCAGCTACTCTGGCCCCCTGTGCCCTAGCCCATCAGCTGCCTTACCGTTGCTGGAATACTCTGGCCTGCTCCCACCTGGGGACCTCTCCCTCCTCCTAAGGAGCCAGAAGCCCAGACGGGAAAGCACAGCTGAACACAGAAGGGCAGGAGCAGGCCCTGTCCCTTGCTGCGAGCCCCAGCACAAAGCACACTGAAACCAAGTCCTCAGTTACTTCTCCAGCATTTTATTTTGGCCTCAAACTCTGAGGAGGCTGCCCCATGAAGCCTCTGTTTACAGGCCTGGCACAGCTATGGAAGGCCCTGTGCCAGCAGGGAGTGGGCAGCATGGTTGGTGGACTCTCAAGGAAGAACCCTGCGTGGGCCTCCCTGTAGGGACTGAGCAGAGCGGAGAGCTCAGCCTCCAGGTCTGATTCCTGAAGTGGCCAGCACAGAGCCACTGGGACCATGGGCACTGCAGGTGTCCCCAGGGTAGGTGTGGGAAGGCAATGGCCTGGCCTCAAGGGGCAGGCACAGGGCAGCCCAGCCAGGCCTGCCATCTTCTTATGTGAGGAACTGTGTGCCAGGGTGTGGGCTAAGCTGCATCCTGGATGCTAAAGGGCATCCTAGGCTGCTCCCACCTCCCTCCCCTGCAGTCCCCCGGGGCTTGGGCTGAGGAGGAGGCCAGCAGGGTCCCTGCAGTGCTGCAGTGGCACCTCGACTTCTACCCGAAACCTGAGAGGGGCAGGACCCCATGGCAGTGTCCTGGTGACCACCCAACTGAGACATGACAGGCTCTGGCTCTGGCACTTTAATGAGCTTCCCCTGCTCCTGTCCAGCCAGGCCACCCCATGGGCCCTGGCTGGCTGCCCCATGGGTTCTGGCTGCCACTCTCTAGTCACAGGAGCCGTCCTTCCAGCCGTCACGCCAGCGCTCATCCACTTTCGAGCAGTCGAAGTCAGGCTTGCCCAGCTTGCGGTTCACCTCATTGTGCAGGCGGCATAGCCACTGGGAGAAGCATGCCCGAGTGCGAGTGTCTGGCTGGTTCCTGCATATCCTGCGTGGGGGGTTGGGGGAGCACAGGAAGGATAGGAAGGGCAGTGGCTCTGCTGTCTCTGCCAGCTCCTTGCCTGCTCCAGAGGGAGAAGAGCTGGGGCACCTAGAAGTGCCCTCATGCTCCAAGGCATAGGAATTCCTAGAACAGGGCTGACCCTGTAGATTCCCAGGTGTGCTCGACTCCCAGGACTGTTCAAACACCCACTTGGGGAGGTTGGTAAATCCTGACAAGGGCCCAGGGCAAGACATTAAAGCATAGACCTGGCAACTTTACGACCTTACAACAATCAGGAAGCCTCATCCCAGTGTCCCTGGCCCCGGGCAGAGAGTAGAAGGGGTGGGGCTGGGCACAACCGCAGAACTGCAAACTAGACTTGTTTCTTAGCACCTGAGGCCCTAAAAGACCTCATTCTAACTGCCCAGGCAGCTCTGTGCCACTATCCACCCTAGAAACACCTATAACAGCCAGATCCAGCTCTTGGGTGCCTCAGTGAGGGAAAGCTGGCTTTGGGGGGCAAAAGCAGTGGGTTCCCAAGGTCTTAAAACCAGCAGTCCGGTTCCAGAAGTCAGGCAAAGTGTTCTCCCTAACTTGCGTGGAGCCTCCGTCAGTGCTAAATGAGGGAGGGAAGCCTTTCCTGGGAGCCTGTGGCTACAGAACACAGCGATGCCCAGCAGCAGATCCAGGCAGTGTGGCCTTTGAGGAGAAAGGAGGAGGCTCAAATAACCCCAATCCCCACTCTATTGGTGGTCCCTGCTCCTCAGCAACCCTCTATTTCTCTAGGCTCCCCTCTATGACATCAGCCAGGGGCACCAGACCCAGGCTCCAGGTGCAATGGTCTGTTCCCTGCAGACACAGCTTACCTCTTCCTTAGGTCCTCAGCACACTCCTCACACGGGTAGAACTTGGAAAATAAATGTATGAATTGGGCCATGTCTTGCTGCTGTTCTGGGGTGGGCAGGTCGGGATAGTAGGCAGCCAGGGTGTGGAGAAGAGCCCAGCTGTGGCGGCCCAGTTCCTCTCGATCCTGTGGACAATCCTCCCTAAACTTGCTGTCCCGCTGCAGAAGTAGGCCGACTAAGGGTCAGTTCATTTTCCCCCAACAGGAAGCCCACAAAGTTCCCTCTTTTTTTCGCCCCAGCCGGTGGCCCACGGACTCCGGAAAGAAGTCCAGCTCACGTACGGCTGAAAGATGAAAGGCCAGGCCTACGCAGGGTGGGGCGGGGGCAAGGTTTAGGGATAGCCAACCTGGGGGCCTAGGCCCTTGGGAGGTCTGCCCAGGGCACCCGAGGACAAGGAGTGGGGGTTGAGGGCTGGGGCTGGGAGGTCGGGCAGGGCATCTGAACCTTCTGCTGCGTCCGCATCCACGTCTTGAAGTCCACGCAGGCCCTGCACGGCCGCCTCCGGGAGGCGTCCTCGGAGACCTGAGAATCGGAGGTCGGCGCCTGGGCTGGCATCGGGGCCGAGGCGGCAGCGTCTCTCCGCCCCGCGCCCCGGCCCCGCGCGTCGGTCTCCAGGTCGTCCATCACCTCCGAGCGCGCGCCGCCGGGCAAGAAGGAGAAAAGGCTTCCGCGGTAGAAGCGGCCCCGCTCGCCGGGCGCCGCCATCTTGCCCGCGCAATGCCTGCCGGGCCAGGTTGGCCTCCAGATAGGCCCCCAGGTCGGCCTCCAGGCCAGCGCGCGCGCTGCCGCCAGCGCGCGGCCACAGGAGCCGGAGACGCGCGCCGCGGGCACGGAGGCCGGGCCCGAGTCGGGGCTGGGGGCGGGACTCGGGGCGGGACCCGGCGCGGGGGCGGAGCCGGCGGCCGGGGCCCGGGCCCTGGTCGAGGCGGAGCCAGAGGCCGGGGAGCGGGCCGAGGAGGGGCCGGGGGCCCGGGCCGGGGCTGAGGCGGGGCCGGAGGCCCGGGCCGGGGCGGAGGCCGGTGCGGGGGCGGGGACGGGGCTGGGGGGCCGGGCCCTGCTTGCGGCCCTGGGCCTGGTTCCCCCGCCCGAGCCCGGCTTGCGTCGTCCGTGGCGGCGCTCCCGCTTCCTCCAGTAGAAGAGCAGCGTGTTGTGGAAGCCGCGCCGCGGTCGCCTTGCGGACTCCTGCCGAGGCCGAGGCGAAGTCCGTGTTGCGGCTCGCGCCGCCCCCATCGCTCCGCTCTGGCCGTCCGGCGCGCCCGCTGCCAGGCTCTGTGCCCTCAGCCGAGGGGCGCGCCCACCTGCCGACTGCCCAGCGCCATGGCAACGGGCGCTTGACAACGCGCGCCTGGCAACGCGGGGCGGGGAGTTCCCTCACAGAGCGACGTGCGCGCTAGGACCCTGCGCCCGCGGTTCCGCCCCCGGCGCCCGGCGCCATGGCAACGGGGGCAACGCGGGGCGGGTCCGCGGCCGCAGGGGAGGTGGCTCGTGCCAGGCTCCAGTAGCCCGGATGAGGGCGCGCCCACCGTGGGAGCCTCAGGGGCTGCTCTGCGTGCGTGCGTACGTTCGCTCTACAATATGCGTGCGGGTCTAGTCTGTCTGGATCCCTGTTCCAGGCGCTGAAAACCGGGAACGAGACTCCGTTCCCCGATCGCCTCAGTTCATTGTCCAGTCAGTGGCCAAGACAAGCAAAGCCAGGAGTCACTGATAGATCCTCACTTATCGGCTATGGCGGGGCGCGCACATGGGTGACAAATCCCGAACGCCTCCTTGAGGAGGCGACCCTTGGACAGGGGCTAAAGCATGAGGAATCGGCTGAGGACTACTCTCAGGGCCAAGCCCAAGCTGGGAGGGTCCTGGCGTTTTGCAGAGGCAGAAAGCCCGTGGGCAGGACGTTCGGGAGGGTGGCGGGAGGGCATGTCCAGAGCTCGGCAGGGGCCCACCAAAGACCTTGCCAGCTGCTGTGAGAACTGGGAGTTTCTCCTAAAGGCAGTGGGAAGGTGCTGGGAGGTTTTGGGCACGGTTACCCCAACCGAATCTCATTTATGTTTTGCAAAGATCCCTCTGCCTGTCATAGGGGGAGTGGCTTTCTGAGGGGCAAGTGAGGAGCTCAGGGATGGGGGGAGCTGTTGTGGCTGTTCGGGAAGAGAAGGGGTAGGGGCGAGGCAGAGGAAAAGTGGACGGGATCCAGGCCGGGCGCGGTGGCTCACGCCTGTAATCCTAGCACTCTGGGAGGCCGAGGTGGGCGGATCGTTCTGAGCTCAGGAGTTCGAGACCAGCCTGAGCAAGAGCGAGACCCCATCTCTACCAAAAAATAGAAAGAAATT
>CAUYSK010109852.1:0-10561 GCA_963575035.1 Avahi laniger
TTATAAAATAGGTCCCAGGGAGGTCATTGGCCCTTTATGTAGAGTGAGGGTACCCTCTATGAGAAAGCAGGCCCTTACTAGACATCATGTTTGTCAGCACCTTGATCTTGGACTTCCCAGCCTCCAGAACTGTGAGTACCAAATTTTTGTTGTTTATAAGCTACCCAGTTCATGATATTTTGTTACAGCAGCCTAAACAGACTAAGACAACTATTAACCTGGTGGTAGAGCAAAAAGGTGGATCCAAACTCAAAGCTAGAATCATCAGGGCAAAGAGTTCCAAGGTATATATTACAGACATTTGCTAATTTTTTCTTCCCCAAATTTGTGTCTTCTCCCCTGCCCTCTCCCCAAACCCTGCTTTTTAAAAATGCCTCGAAATTTTTCACAACATGGTCTTCTTTTATTTGCAACTGAAAGATTGCTGATACACAAGATTAAAGTGATTCTCAGAATAAAAGAGACGAAAGTGGCCCTTTGTGGTAACCTAACACTCTGGGTAGAGAGTAGCTCTGTAAGGGGGAAAAAGTAGAGTCTAGGAGGCTGCACTGAAGTGACTAGCCGTCAGTGGGTGAGGGTGGCACTGGCATGGAAAAGGAAGGGCTGGCTCTGAGCTTCGACATGGAAGAAGTGTACACCAGCATGGTTTCTGTTGCGCCCCCTACTTTGGTTAACACTGCTGCCTTCTCCTTAGGGATGATAAAGGCCAACTCATCCCCAGGGAATGATGCAACCAGTCACTAGTAGTAGCTGGATCAGTAATGAGAAAGTCAGGAAAAGAGAAAGGATTGCGTGAGCAATTACCAGGGATAAAAAGAGGGGGCTAATAAGAGGGGGGTATGAGTTTTTTAATTGCAGGAGAAAAAAAGACATGTACAGAAACGTAGAGAACAGGAGGGCAGCATAACATAGTTGCTAAGCGTGCTAAGAGAGCTGCTAAGAATAAGCTAAGAGTTGGGTCCCTGGGACCAGACACCAGTTCCAAAATCAAAAGTAAATTCATTACTTACTATTCATAGCTGTCTCAATTCCTCTAAGCTTCCCTTTCTTGTCTGTAAATGAGCATAAAAGTGCCACCTTTACAGAATAAATGGGGCCCCCAAAATATAATACAGGGAAGCCCCTGGCAGAGAGTGTCTGGAAGGAGTGAGTCTTCATTATTTGTGGTTGTAAGAATAAGAAGATAGATGAACACAGGACAGGAGAGCATGAAACAAAGTAAAACGCTGCTTTACTTAGTTCCTGACCCTCCTCAGCGGCAAGCAGTAAGTGTTCACTTTGTACGGAAGGAGCACTAAGGAAAATTAAGAGAAAGGATCACACTTCCTCTAGAAAAAATGGCTTTTGAGAAATGTCAGTAACATTTACTTAATTTGCTCTGTGTTGTACTACTCTCTGACAGAGCCAGTTAGTACATTTGTGGTTAATTGTGCCCACAATACTAACGAACTTTCAACACTTAACAGAATATGAAAACAAATCAGAATAACACCAGCGCTTGATTTCACGCGGTGGTGCGTGGCAGTCCTTCTGGAGAAATCAGGGCTCACCAAGCCAGGCGGGGCCGACTAGACTGTCACCCACGAGCTGGACGTGACCGTCGCTGGCGCTTTCATTCAACCTTGAATCCCTCGCCACAGGAGACCGCCTGGCAGTCGGGCTGGGGTTGGGAGGGGAAGCAAATCTGAGAAACAAAGAGAGACTTGGCAGAAAGCCCTTGGGACCAGAAAGGAGGAATGGGATTCTGGTTTGGCAGTGGCACCTGGTGCCCGCTATTAATAAATAATGGGACTGTCTTAACATTTATAAGGCACTTTATCGATAATAACAATAAGCCATCTCCATAAGCCACTCTGTCAGTGGTAACAACAAATAACAATAGCTCCACGTTGGCATTATCTCCTTTAATCTGCTCAACATCCGCTAAGTGCGTCTTGTCGTCACCATTTAAGGACACCGCGGCTCCGAGAGGTAAAGTCTTCGCACTCAACGCAGGGGAGTGCAGACGGGAGTCCACGCTTGACCCCAGACCTCCAGACTGCGCGGAACGGAGCCCCGGCGAGGCGCAGAGCCGCCTGCCCAGCGCGGGGAGGACTGCAGGGGCGGGCCGGGAGCGCAGGTGGCTGTGCCCCACGAGGGGGCGGGCTTAGCCGGCCGGTCCCGCCGGGAGCCCGGGGCAGCCACACGCAACTGCACCTGCCCGGGAGCTCTCTGCCCGAGGCTCTCAGTTGTGCCCCAGCCTTCGCCGCGAACCCGCCCTCCCGCCGCCGTGCGCCCCCGCGCAGCCCGCCAGCCGTCCACGCGGAGCCCGCCCCGCCGCCACGCTGCACGCCCGAAGTGCGCCCTCTGCCCTCGCTGGGACAGAGGGCCCGGCCGCCGTCATGCTGCCCGCCATCTACGCCGCTTTGGCGGGGCTGCTGCTCCTGCCGTTGCTGGTGAACCTCTGCTGCCCCTACTTCTTCCAGGACGTGGGCTTCTTCCTGCAGGTGGCCAGTAGAGTCCGGCGGATGCGCAGCTATGGGCGCCGGCGGCCGGTGCGCACCATCCTGGGAGTCTTCATGGAAAAAGCGCGCCAGACCCCTCACAAGCCTTTCTTGCTCTTCGGCGACGAGACGCTCACCTACGTGCAGGTGGACCGGCGCAGCAACCAGGTGGCCCGAGCGCTGCACGACCAACTCGGCCTGCGCCAGGGAGACTGCGTGGCGATCTTTATGGGTAATGAGCCGGCCTACGTGTGGCTGTGGCTGGGGATGGCCAAGCTGGGCTGTGCCATGGCGTGCCTCAACTACAACATCCGTGCGAAGTCCCTGTTGCACTGCTTCCAATGCTCCGGAGCGAAGGTGCTGCTGGCCTCACCAGGTGAGCCCCCGGGACCCCTGCACCCTGGCGCTGGGGCTACTTTGCGCGTTGGCAAACCCGCAGCGGCGTAGGGGGTGGGGGTTGCAGACGAAGGTTAGGATCCGAACTGAAAGTGTAGACGGAAGGGTTGGCAATGTTTCCTTGAAACGCTAAATAATGATCATTTAGAAGTACGTGTTGTGGAAGCTGATTACGCGCCAGGCGCACTGTTAAGCACTATACATACAGCGGCGCTTTCAATCCTCACAATTGGTAGAGTTTACTTTCGGACTTGTATAGATGAGACCACTGAGGCCCGGAGAGGTGAAGCCTCATGCCCAGGTCACAGAGCTGGTAGTTAACCAGGGCTCTCTACCTCCAAAGCCCAAGTTCTTAACCAATGCTTAACAACGTTTGTATGAAAATGCAGAGAGTCTTGAATGTGAACACTAATGGATCCAAAGGGACTGTTATCACCTCTGCTGCCTGATTGGCCACATGATCATGAGAAAGTCACTTCCCCTCTCTGTCCCTTGGTTTCCACCTCTGTAATGAAGCAGTCTTCAATGTCGCTTCCAAATCTCAAGTGCTGTTAGCATCTCTGGCTTCACCCTGCAGAGAGAAGATGACCCCACCTGATCCCCAGAGAGAAGACTTTGGGGATATGCTACAGGGCTCTTGTGTGCCCCTATTGCATCGATATCAACTGTGACCCCTTTAGCGCTATGGTTACCTCCTGCCACATTTCAACCAGATCTGAAATGCTATGCTAAAGTGGTGACCAGGCCAGGAAGAACCAGAGAATGTGTTACCTACAGGGCTCATGATTTTCTCTTCCCACAGAGCTTGTCTCTGCACTTGAATATGGACCAGGGGTTGCTTTTCTCAGTAAGAGGAGGCCTAACCAGGTGTGGGCTGAAAGACCTAAGTGACAGGGTAGGGACCTAGGGAACCAAGAAGGCTCACCTTTCCAGAAGGCCTTTCTGTGCCAAGCCCTATGCTGAATGCTTTTATTACCTTGAAAGATAACATATTACTCCCCTCTACCCCCATTATACAGTTGAGAAAACTGAGGCTTAAAATTCCAACCTAGGTCTGTTCCACTTCAAAGCCCATGCTCTTTCCAACGTCCTGTCTTCCTCCACATGGATGTAAGGCGTTAGAGCTGGATGAGATCAAGCATCCGTCTGCTCTTCCCCTTCCTTTCAGAGCTGGGGAACCTGAAGCAAGCTAAGGGGTTGCCTAGTGTCAAAGAAAGATGAAATGTCGATTCACTTGTGAGAAACCAGGCAGCTTACATGCTTGTTTCATGTGGCATAAAATAAATAATCCAAAAAATGTCCAAAAAAATATAGGCTTTGTATAAAAATTTAAAAGCAGAAAGGCAAGCTTAGAGGCAGCTATTTTTGTTTGGAGATGATCATTTCAAGAAAGTTTTTTAACAATTTCTAGTTGCCTAAGAAAAGAGACAACTTCACTACTTAGATTTAATAACTGGGAGACTCGTAAGCCTATTACTTTATCAGCTTACTTAGATGGAAATTATTAACAGGGTGATCTTTGTACCACTTGAGGAAGCATTTAAATTCTGTTTATCTCTTCAGTATCCCAGGCCTTCTGGGAAAGAGATCACAAGGCTTGGAGTTTTATTCACAAAAAAAGCTAGGATTAAATGACTATAATAGAGCTTGGTTTTGTAATAAAGTCAGAAATACAACCAGATACTCTCTTCCCCACTTCAGGCAACAGTCCTCTGCCATAGTGCCCTGTGTTTATGTGGAGATTATAATGAAATTCCTGTATTCAAATCAGACTCAAACTAGGCTTTCCAGTGGACCTATGGCACTCTCTGGACAGTAAACTGACCTCTGAGGGAGCCCACACCTTTGAAAAACATTCAGTTTTTCCAAGTCGCTGAGATACAAAGCAGAATTACACTCCGAAATAATTACTGCGCAGAAAGAAACAGAGTCCAGAGCTGCATGTGTGCTAAATACGCTCATGTGGAAATGCGTGGAATGGACTGATTCTTAGAATTCTTTAGAGTTGGAAGGGATCTTAGGGATCCTGTAATCCTTTAACTTTAATGAGTGTGTTATACTTTAAAAAAACGTTTTGAAAAGAAACTAATAAGCGTAAGAATCACCTGGGAAGCTTATTTTTAAAAACACACTTGTGAGCTCCATGCCCCAAAACACTGGTTCAGTAGGACTCGTGGTGCCTGGGAATGTGTGTTTTTATAACAAGCTCCAACCCAACTGCAGATGATTTTCAACCAAATGATCTAAGGATTAGGCTTTGAGAAACAATCAGCCTAGTTTCTACTTGCTTTATAGCTGAACAAACAAAGGCCCGAGGAGCGGTGACATGAATTGCCCAGGGTCTTATGGGTGGTTAGTAACAGAAAGATAGAAACAGAACCCAGATTTTTTTCTCACTTCCAGGGCACGTTTTATTCTATCACATCATATGAACATGGTACATAAAGGTGAGTTTGATTCTGTACTTTAAATTTCAGCTGCAGGATTTATGGGCTAGCAAGAGTTCCTGAGCTCCAACTGTCTGTCAAATTCTGGAGTATATGTAAAGGACCAGCACAGTGGCATTTATCATGAGGATTGATCCAGTTGTCGTGAATTTTGGGATTGCTTCATAAAGCTTAACAGGGCTTAATCCCATTAGGAATTTCAGCACCCAATTATTCCTTCTGAATTTACTACACTTACAGAAAGTCAAGACTCACAGCCACTTCCCTGAATCAAACAGAAGCACTGTCTCCCAGGGAATATGATTTTCTCTCTATTGTACATTTCAGGGTCATTTTCCATGGCAGGGTATGATCTAAGTAATCACATGGAAAAATTGCCTTCAGCCATATGAACCTGTATCAGTGTTGTAGTTATTTGAAGCCAACTGGCTGGGCCAGTAGTTTTTCACACAACTTCCCAAATACAGAATATGGGTAAAACAGGAAAGCACATTTAATTTCCCACAACACGGGAAATATTTTACAAAAACATCTGAAAGAGACTTGAAATAGTAAATTTGCTCTTTTTCCATTTATACTAGCATTAAGATCATCATTAAACTAGCTCTTCTGCTGGAAAGATAACCCAGGTCTTTTGAGGATTCTTTCATCAGCTCAGTCATCAAGTGTGTACTGCCTGAGTCAACATAACCATGCATAGTTCCCTCAGTGTAGATAGTACTCTGTACAAGGTGTTAATAACAGTTAAAGATACTCTCTATTACAAGCCTGAGGCCAAGAGAGTATCTGGGTAAAGGGTAAAATGTTCTAAACTACTTTTGGCCTGGTTTTGCAAGGTTGCAAAAGAATGAAATTGGACCTTCTTTAAACAGTGTGATAAAAGATATCGCACATCATTGAAAGCTCTAAAACAGGAAAACTTCACTATAAAACTAACATTGGGACCAAAGAAAACTTATCATACAAACTTTTGAGGTTAGGAGTCCTGTCCCTAGTTGCCATGATGGGATGGAGAGATAAGAAGATGAATTATTCAAGGATTTTACAGTCCAGTAAAAGAACTAAACTGCATACACAAATAATTAAGAAGCCCAGGGCAATGTGCTAAGTATGTTTGGTGTGCTACAAATTGCTGTGGGAAAAGCAAGCAGAGGGTAAAAGAAGGCTTCTTGGGGGCATTGACAATCGAGTTGGACAAGTGCAGTTGGGGAGGGGCCATTCTAGGCAAAAGGAACACCAGAGGCAGTTTTGATCAGGTCCCATAGCACAGTGAAATCCTTCATGAAAGAGTTTTACTGTACAAGAACATCAGCAGAAGTGACTTAAATAGTGGCCATTTTTTAAAGCTGTTTCCTAGAGGGACACTGATGTAGAGAAAATAGAGACTCAGAGAATCCTAAGAATAGCCAACAGCACTAGCCTCACTTCTATGGAAGGAGATAATTTTCTAATGTCAACTTTAGTCCAGAATCAAGTCATAGAGATAATCTAATTTCCACTCTTCTCACCGCTCTGAGCTGCCCAAGGAGTAACTTACATGAGTTGCTTCAGTGCACTTTGATTGTTTCAGAAGCTTAGAATTCTCTCATATATCTTTGAATAATGCTATAGTAATACCTAGCGGATAGTAGGCACTCAATACATGTTTGAGTTAATGTTGAGTTACATGTTGAATTAATGAGTTCCGCCATTCTGGTTGGTTGTAACAGGCTTTCTTCCCTGATGCTTAAGAACCACTGGGTTGGGCATGAGGGCCCAAAAAATAATGTAGCAAAAGCAAATATAGCCTGATGCGAGAAAATTTATTTAAACTTAATCTCCCCGAGGCCCAGCCTTACCCCTATCACAGATTTGCTTACCTCCCAAAGGTCCTCTTACCCAATCACTGTGTCCAGCCCTCTGGCAGTGGACTGACTGTAGGAGAGACATGCTCTCTTTGGGACTCAGTGCACAGAGGAATCAGGTGATGAGCTCAGTATGGGCTGGAAAAGATCTATGGATAGGATGGTGGGAAGACTTTCTACAAGGATGGAAACACAGGCACCAAATGAATAATATATCCCAGGGCTGGGGTTCCTAGCCTAGTAGCCCAAGAAGATCCCAGTGGAGAGCTGGCTTAAAGATATTTTCTAAAATTTTTCTTCTTGCCAGCTTATTACTAAAGGTTGCAAGGGAAATGGTTGTCATTTCCATTCAAGAACAAACTGACACTTTGCTAGCATATGTGGAAATACAGTTCATTTTATTTAGAAACAAGAAGGGAATAAAGAGGTAAAAACAAAATAAACCCTGAATCAGCTGTTAATGTTATTGAATCTGGAGGAGAAGTATAGAATTCAGATTATTCTGCATAGAGAGTGTAAGTGGCCAATATTTGGAAAGGACCTCCTCCCAGCCTCTGAGAAATAGGCAAGTTTCAGTTGGTAGTTGGTAGACAGGTGACATGGTTGCTTATGGATATCAAACTATAACAATTATGTAAGCCCTGGTGTGACCTGGTAACCCCATGATAAGGGTTAACCTTTGATTCCAGGGCTATTTAGAAAACAAGAGTTCACATAAGTACGAACTTTAATTAAAAGGAATGACCCCTAGTATCAGAGGATCAGCGAAAGGAGACCGCTGTTGTGACTGCATCGCAGTTTAACTTCTCCCCTCCCCGTCTGCTTCCGCCGCAGCCTCGCAGGTGCTGTTCCCAAGAGCACTCCTGCACACACATCTCAGAGGCTCAGATAACCCAACCTTCTTTTCACAAAAAGAATTATTGGAGCTCTTATGTCCTGGTTGGCTGCCACTCAGGTGAGCAGGCTTTACAATAAGAATTACAAAAAGAAAAAATTATATATAAAGGAGAAAACATGTAGGCCCAATCATATTTATAAAAGAGTCAAGAAAAGAAAAGCCATTAAATACCAGCTGGATAATTGATAGGCAGCATTCACACCCAGAATTTCCTTTCAAATTTCAGTTGTTATATCAATTTCTTTAACTTAAGGGAAGAAAGTCTGCCATAGTGTGTCCTAATGCAGTTTGCAACCACTGGAACCTCAAGTCTGGCCAAATAACAAATTCTACACCAACAGGCCAGAGGAGATGGAGAGAAACTGTGTTGGGCAGGAGCAATGGCCTTCTCTCCGGATGCAATGATGTCTGTAAAAGGTCAGAGATCACAAACTAAATGCCTGCGCAGGGCCAACTCGGAACACGAATGAAATACACACGATGCTAAGTTGCTTGAACTGTAATCCACATGACACCTGCTTAATTACATTTCCTTTTATTTTTAATATTACTGTTACTAATTTTAAATACATAACAAATACCTGAGTATATTTTTCCTCAAAAAAATTTAAGAAAAACTTAGTCCCTTTTGACCTACCATTTTCCTTTCGTTAAGACCGCTACCTACATGTTATTGCAGGTGAAAAAAAAAAAAAGAAAGTTACCAAGTCCTATCTATTCTACCTCCCAAATATCTCTTTTTTTTTTTTTTTTTTTTTGACACAAAGTCTTGCTCTGTTGCCTGGGCTAGAGTGCCATGGCGTCATCCTAGCTCACAGCAACCTCAAACTCCTGGGCTCAAGTGATCTTCCTGCCTCAGCCTCCCGAGTAGCTGGGACTACAGGCATGCGCCACCATGCCCGGCTGATTTTTTTATATATATTTTTAGTTGTCCAGATAATTTCTTTCTACTTTTAGTAGAGATGGGGTCTTGCTCTTGCTCAGGCTGGTCTCGAACTCCTGAGCTCAAACGATCCACCCGCCTCAGCCTCCCAGAGTGCTAGGATTACAGGCGTGAGCCACCGCGCCCGGCTAATTTTTTCTATGTATTTTTAGCTGTCCAATTAATTTATTTCTATTGTTGGTAGAGATGGGGTCTTGCTCTTGCTCAGGCTGGTCTCGAACTCCTGAGCTCAAACAATCCACCCGCCTGGGCCTCCCAGAGTGCTAGGATTATAGGCGTGAGCCACCGCGCCCGGCCCCAAATATCTCTTAAGTGCATCCACTTCTCTCCACCCACCGCTGCTACTGTAGTGTAGACATGTGTCATCTACCAGCTGGTCTCCCCACCTCTGGCCTTGCCCCCTGCAGTCCTCTTGCCTGACTTAAGCCAGGCCCTCAGGGACCTAGTCTCTACCTACTCTTCCAACCTTATTCCCACTCCTCCTTCCAGTCAGCTTAGCCTCTTTCAGTTACGTTGGCACCACGCTATGCTGTCTCCGGGCCTTTGCGTGAGCCGCTCCCACCTCCGGACACTGGCTCAATCTGTGTCAGCGGATCTTCCTCTCACCAAGTGCTGCTCATCTTTCAGGTCTCGGTTTAGACAGCACTTCCTCTGGGTCGTCTTTGGGCATCCCCCATGTGCTCTCAAAATATCTTCTCCTTCCCCTGTTGTGACACTTGGATCACCTTAATTGATTTTTTTGTTTATTTCCTTCCCTAGTAGGCTCTAGGAACATAGGGACAGTGTCTGTTTTGCTCACTGTCATTTCCAGTGCTTAGGACCCTGACTGGCACATAGGGAGTACTGTTTAAATAGATGTTGAATTAAGGTTGGGAGGGAAAAAGAATGAGTCCAGGTAACTTAGGAATAGATTGTTTGACTCTATAGCCTAAGTCTTGGCGGGAGGAAGGAAGAAAGAGATTTCTTCATTCTTTAGTAGCAGTAGTAGTTTTTTAATTTACCTCTGCGGGCCCTTACTTGTATGTAAGGCATACCTGTATCACAGAAATTATTTTACTTCCTGTTTTTTAAAGATTTCTCAACTCACAGTGTTGTAAGATCTGAATCCTTTAAATCAGCAGCTTTAGCTTATTCCTCTGTCTCTTCCACACTCATATAATACTTCGTGCAGATTCTTTCAATTATAGACATTTATTGAGCACATTAGTCCAGTGTGGGGAGTGCAAAGGTGATTCAGTTACGATCCCTTACTCTCAAAGATTCCACTGTCTAATAGAGGAGAAAAAGAATTTGACCTGTCATACTGTGTACTAAATACCTTGATACGACCATCTGCAGGTTTCTGTGGGAGCCGGAGAAGGGAGCAGCTTACTTTGCAGAGGAAAGGAAGTTGACAGAAGGGAAGTGTCCCCTAGGCTGAGTCTTGAAGGATAAGCAGAAGTTTTCCTGGTGACCAGGGGGTGAGAGGCTATTCCAAGCAGATGAGACTACCTGGACAAAGGTGCTGAGATGCGAGCCTACAATTGCATTCAGAGATTTCACATATTAAT
>CAUYSK010109855.1:0-40581 GCA_963575035.1 Avahi laniger
GGGAGGAGGGGGAGGAGGGGGAGGAGGGGGAGGATGCTTGCTCCTTCTCCACAGGGGACCCCGGCTCCTCCAACGGATTAGAATCTGTAGGAACGTGTAAGGGAGTCAGCACTGTTCGCAGCAGGCTCCATGTAGTTAACATGGCAAGGGCACCAGAACCCCCTGCCTAAGATTCTTCCTAAAAACCTTCCCCACTGCTTCCCAGAGTTCTAAATCTAACGTGCCCTCATTTGGGAACCTGGGGCAGTGTTGCCTTACTGCACGTAAGAGCTGCTGTAAGGCTTTTGATTCAAGGGAACATCGAGCAGCTTTTAAAAGCTGCTGCAAAGTGCGCAGATAGATTCGCTGATCTTTCGTCAGCTGTTGCCCCATGTTAGAAATCCCTTTCCTGAAACTACGGGAGCGTCGGTCCCTTTCCCAAAGCAAAAGGTGGGACGTTCCTAACCGGGATGATTCCCCTTGCAGTCCGGAAGACGAAAATACTCTCTGGATGCGCGGATTCCTGAATCGCATCGGGGTCACCACTTGTAGCGACTGCTTCTGGCTCCTGAGCTCAATAGCAGAGGAATGAATAATTACTTGAAACACATAGTGTTCAGAGAGAAGAAGAGCGATTCAAGTACGGAGAAGAAAGTGGCCTCCTCAGCTAAGTTCCTCCCCCTATTTATTTCCAAGGACACGTGCAAAGGGTCAGGGCCGTTTGCTAATTTCTTTAACAACTTCCATACAGATCAGCTGAAAACAGCTGACAAGCAGCTTTGGGCAGGTGTTTTCTCCTGCCCCGCCATTCACCTTGCTCACGTTCTTTCCATCCATCCATCTTTTCTTTAACAACTTCCATACAGGTCAGCTGTTTTCAGCTGACCTTTGCACACAGCAAACAAGCAGCTTCGGGCAGGTGTTTTTGCCTGACCCTTCATTCACCCTGCTCACGTTCGTTCCATCCATCCATCCTTTCTTCTAGGCTCAGCCCCTCCAAGGTGGTAGTAAAGAGTATAGCTGAATGTAAGACTGATGACTAAAGAGAGGTACTACAAAGATGTGGTGCTGGGTGAAGTTTTAGAATGTCATAGAAACAAGCGCTGGACTAAGCCTCCAGGAAAAAAAAAAAATACCAGAAATCAAACCAGAATGCTGTTCTGATGAAAAAAAAAAAAAACCCACTGTTGATGATGCTGCTCTAGTAAGAACTGGAAGGAACTGCCATTCTCTAATGCCATTTCTTTGCCAAAAACCTGAACTTCTTCTCACCATGGAAAACCACCAGCTCAGCCAGCAAATAAAGAACCACCAAGCAGAACCTATATCTTCTGGTGGACACGTTAGAATCAAAAGCTCAGACAAGCACTCTAGATTGGCAGGTCTTGCTTAGTGCCCGCGTCCTATCTACAAGGGAGGCTGGGGATTTACATTATGTTGCTTGCATTTGTGAAGTGGTTTTCTATTGAGTGATAATTAATTAACCCAAAACTCCGTAGCTTAAAACAATAAATATTTATTACCTAACAGTTTCGGTAAATCAGGAATTCAAGAGCAGCTTCTGTGGGCTCAGAATCTCTCACGAGGTTGCAAGTCAAGATGTCAGCTGAAGCTGCAAGCATCTGAAGGCTCGATGTGCTGGAGGATCTGTTTCTAACATGGATCACTCACATGGCCACTGACAGACTCAGTTCCTCATCACAGTCACAGAGGCCTCTCCATGGAGCTGTGTGATATTTTCTCATAGCATTGCAGCTGGCTCCTACTGCAGGGAGTGATACAGGAGAGATAATCATGAGGGGGCTGGAAATTCTTTTATGACCTAATCTTAGAAGTTAAAAACCATTGTTTCATTGCATTCATTAGAAGAAAATTGCTAAGTCCAACACTTGGTCAAGAGGAGGGAAGGAAAGAATATGAGAATATTTGTGAATATATTTTAAAACAACCACAAGTGGAGAAATAGAATTCATAATGTGGGAGTATCCCTTAATGTGGAAAGGCTGTTCCATGAATGTGATAGATGGCACTAGATGCCAAAAGGAGGGTGTGATTTATTGGATGTGCACTTTAAGCAAGACTGAGGACTCAAGGATGATGTCTGTGTCTCTATCTTGGGCAGCAGGATTATAGGCATTTATTCACTATACAGGGAACACAGGAGGAAGAGCCAGGGTTAAGGGCAAGAAAAGGTGAAAATTGCTTGTTTGATTTTGTACATATTGAGATTAAACTGCTAATTGGACAACCATGTGGAGATATTCCAGGGTAGAAGGTAGAAACATGAGTCTAAAATCTGTGTAAAGATACATAAATGAAAGTCATGATCATAGAGACGATGTTTGGAGCTCTTGGGAAAGATGAGACTATTTGTGCAGGGGATGAGATGTGGAGCCTACGACAGAATTTTTAGAGACATCAAAGCTCCCTGATATGAGAGGGAATAATCAGCAAAGGGAGGAGGAGAAACAGAAAATCAGAAGATGGAGGTGACATAGAAACCAACAAGGATCAGATCTGAAAATGGAAGACGTGGTAAATAGTGTCAGGTGGTTCTGGGACATCAGCGGAGGCTGACTGACAGTGCTCTGTCCTCAGGACGACGTAATTCACTGTAAACCTCACCTTGAACATGTTCAGGAGAATATGGAGGCTGAAGTCACATGATGGAGAATGGAAAAATGAGCTGCATTTGAAGAAGTAGGGACAGATATTGAAGAGAACATTCAAGAAGTTCAGGTATGAACAGAATGATAGAAATAAGATGATATAGGTGGTTGCAGGGCTAAAGGATACTTGTACTAAGGTAACACCGGTGAAAATCAAGCACTATAAATATTGATCAAAAATGGGCAGTAAAAGGGAAGATGCTAATACAGGAGAGAGAGGCGGTATCCAATATATCATGAGTGTCTTACTGAAGCCCTTTCTGCTTTCCCATCTAGGGAATCATTCTCAAGAATGAAGCCTTCCAAAATTGTCTGTTTGGTGTCATGGAGGTTTTGCACCCTCAGACAGTGCAGCATGGTGAAGCTTGGTATGGGTGAGGAGGAATTTCTTTTACAAAGTAATATAGGGTCTCGATGTGAGAGTGGGAGCGGGCATGGAGATAGGCGCCAAACTCCCATCTCTCTTCCCAGGCAGAGCATTTTTTAGGCAGGCACACTGATCAAGGCTGAGGTTTTGTAAAATGTATTTCTTAAAGCGCTCTGTGTTTGCATGCCCCTGGATAATGCAACCCTCCAGGGATATAAGTGCCTAGGCTTGAGCGCTGTTGTGTTAATGGATGCCAGTTTCTTGTAGTTTCACTGCTCTTTACTTACCTGGAATTGCTTTCTTTTGGAGCAAAGATGAATAGAATCAAATCTGTAGTTAGTGAAAGAAATGAAAGCCTTAGTTCTCTCCAATTGGAAAATCCAAAATAAAATTTTAAAGTAATTTTTATTCTTTAGTTTTTGAAAAACATTGGAGACCATGTAACCAATTGTTCCCTAACTGTGGCCTGGTCTAAATATTTGCACCAACCATTCTTTTCATCTTTTCATTCACCAGTCACAGGTGGGGGCCGGGGCAGTGAAATGAACCACTTGCTGGACTTCATGTACCAGTAAGAAGTGCACTGTCTGGGGAATCAAAATATTTTCCCTTAATTTCTGAGTTTTTGTTTGAACTTATTCAAAAAGAAAAAGAACCTCTTTGATTCCAACTTTCAAATGATGTATTATTTATATTCCTATTTTCTTTGTATAGGCAGAAAGAGGATATTATTCTTTGTAAATTTAATCTGCTCAGGAAATAGTATTTTTAAGGCAGTAGGCCATTTCACCTGTTATTTTAGGAAATCTTCCTATATGAACTTCCAATCCAGAAGTGGGTATATAATATCTATTAGACCAGCGGTCCCCAATTTTTTTGGCAGCACGGACTGGTTTCATAGAAGACAATTTTTCCACGGGTGGAAGTGGCGTGTCGGGGGGAGCACTGGAAACTCTGCTGCCTGGTCCCTAACAAGCATGGCCTGGGGGTAGGGAACCACAGTATTAGACAGTGCCTGATAAGGAAGGACAGGATTTACTTGTAAATCCAGACCTATTAAATGGTTAAAAGAATTTTATTTTACACTTTGTAATATGTTAATCTAAAGATATGTTTCCTAGTAAAATATATTACAATACAAATTTAAAACCGATTATTAAGGTTTAGGAATAAAAAGACACTTGGTGGTGACAGAGATCAAAGAAAAAATTTGTTGTCTCATTTTAATAATTCATGGTACTGATATTAAATCCTAGTCACCAATGATGGAAATGTTCTTGTTGACATTCATAGCTAGGAAAGTTCCATTTTTTTCCTGTGTCAAATGATTGTAGTTTTTGATTATTCAGAAGATATTTCATTTAATATATTTTTAAATGTTTAATATTTATCAAAACTTTTCATTAAGCAGATTTTAAAAACAGGTTAGAAAGTTTAGTTTATCAGTTTCTTTTCACATATTTTAAGATGAAGGCTTAAAACAAAAATCACACAATGATGAAAATATTCCCTAATGACTGTTCACTAATGCAAGATCTTTCTAAAAGAATTTTTTTTATTTCTGCATATTATGGGGGTACAAATGTTTAGGTTACTTTGCCCTTCCCTCCCTCACCCCCAGTCAGAGATTCAAGCATGTTCATCACAAGATGGTACGCGTCACACTCATTATGTATGTATATACCCATCCCCTTCTCCCCCCTCCCATCTGCCCGACGCCCGATAAACGTTATTCCTATATGTGTACTTAGGTGTTGATCAATTAAAACCAATTTGCTGGTGAGTACATGTGGTGCTTACTTTTCCATTCTTGGGATACTTCACTTAGTAGAATGGGTTCCAGCTCTATCCAGGAAAATACAAGAGGTGCTATATCACTATTGTTTCTTATGCGTGAGTAGTACTCCATGGTATACATATGCCACATTTTATTAATCCAATCATGTATCGATGGGCACTTGGGTTGTTTCCACATCTTTGCAATTGTGAATTGTGCTGCTATAAACATTTGAGTGCAGATGTCTTTTTTATAGAATGTCTTTTGTTCTTTTGGGTAGATGCCCAGTAATGGGATTGCTGGATCAAATGGTAGGTCTACTTGTAGCTCTTTGAAGTATCTCCATATTGCTTTCCACAGAGGTTGTACTAGTTTGCAGTCCCACCAGCAGTGTATAAGTGTTCCTATATCTCTGCATCCATGCCAACATTTATTGTTTTGAGACTTTTTGATGAAGGCCATTCTCACTGGAGATAAGTGATATCTCATTGTGGTTTTGATTTGCATTTCCCTGATGGTTAGAGTTGTTGAGCCTTTTTTCATATGTTTGGTGGCAATAGTAGCTTTTTTACTTAGCAATTCCTATATAAAAGAACTATATGTTAAGTGCTCAAGGGGATTATTTTGTGGGATTATCATGTATGTCATGATTTCACTATCTTTGTATTCCAGCAGTTCTGAATGACTGTATTATAACTTTTTTTTGCTATTGATATTAAGTCATTATTATAAGGAAAACTCACAACTAGGAATGGGAAGTGTAGGTTAATGATCAAAATCAGCAGAAAACATTTTCACCATTCTAATTGCTATCTGTATATTCTGCTTCCATAAACTTCTCAATTTTTTTTAAAATTGCACAGTTTATAAATTTTAATAAATTCCTTAATATATGAATTAGAAAAAAATAAGAAATCAATTTATTCCAATCTGGTTTTAGTTCCAGTACTGATCATATTCAAGTTATCAATGACTTTTTTATTGCCAAATCTCATGGAAACTTTTCAACTCTTACTGTACTTAGTTTTTCAACTCCATGTAATACAAATACTCTTCTTAATATACTATATTCTCCTGGCTTTCATGACGCCATATTGTCTTGGAATTTTTTTTAATCCTAATTTTTCCACTATTCCTCCTTAAGGTGCCAGTTTAAATGTCACTTCTAAGTGTTTCCCAATCCCCCTGACCTAATATGAATTTTTCTCTTCAATAAAATCCTGAAATTTACCTTCACAGTTGTTACTAATATTTTCTAATGTTGTATATTTGGGGGGGAGGGGTTGTCATGTGTTTAATGTCCCCTGTTCCATTCCCACTAGACTATGGCATCAATGCATTTAACTGTATGGAGAATTCCAGGAGAAGAAATAGTACAGTATTTATTTGGTTCAGAAGGGTCTTGCATTTAATTCCAGAATATTTGCTCAGTGATTGTTGGATAAATATTAATAAATAGTCACACTACTATTATTAACTTCAAAGATACATATGCTTTTGTTTTTTAAAAAAATTCCTTAAATGCCTCTTATATGTTTCCCTCCACTTCTTACCCCTGGTCCCCAAACCCTGACCACTGTTTAAAATCACTCTTAAAGGGGTAGGGTTGCAATATGTGGGACATACACACAGACACATATGTGCCTATATACACATACATATATACATCTACTGTTTATATGAAAAGCAAATTTAACTAGGCCTACTGTATTTCTATTTGCTAAATCTGAAAACTCTATAAGGGGCTGATTCCATTTACTAGCCACAGAATATTTCCCTAAAACTGTAAAAATTTACCCTGTTTACAGTTCTAATTTCTGTAATATCTTTGCTCTCGATAAGTACAATACTATTTCATAGCTCTGTAATTACTCTGCATTAGCCTTTATCTTAGCAATATCCTTATTATATTAAACTTATTTATATACACATCTTTCTGAACCAAAAGTTCATTACTCTTTATTTGCTTCACTATGCACACATTCAAATTATATTAATATATAGGCTCAAAATTAGACAAATGTTCATCAGTAATCGAGTCCTTAAAATAGTGAGGAAATGACTTAGCATTTAATTTGGAAGCCACTATAACTCCATGTTTTTAAATGTCATAATTACCTCAGATTTCTCTGTTGCAATTTTTTTCTAATTTTTCTCCTTTAACTCAATACTTTTTAGAATTCTGTGTTATTTACTCTCTTCTTAAAATGTTTTTTAAAATTACTATTGTACTGGTAAATCACTATTATTCGATATATTATATGAATATCATCCAATGTAATATTATCACACTGAATTAGAATACTTTTCATTCTCTCATTGAACTATTAGTGTTTGAGTTACTTAAAGCCAGGAAAATGAATCCTGAGCACTTTCAATGAATGTTGTTCATACATTATCTTCCAGCCAATCCAACGATCAATAAGCATAAAGCCATTAGTTACATAAAACATCTGTCAAATTTCTGTGTTAAATTAATTGAAAGTATTCAAAATCTTATAAAATATTTATTTCTATTCATATAAGCATCATTTGACATTTATTTCTGAATCGAAAACCTTTAATGGTAAAATCAATAATGTTTATTCTCATACAATTAAATGCATTGATACCATAAATTTTAAGTTAAACATACATTTGCATCAAATTTAAAAAGCCAATTCAAGATTTATATACACTCCTCCTTCTTTTCTCAATCTTCATTGTTCCAAGATATGTAAAATAAAGCTGAAGTTAAATGTATCAAGTCAAGCAAAGTCAATGTACTGTGACTTCATATTTATTTACTATCCTGTAGTTCTTAAATAAAGGTATTTTCATTTGGATCATGAGGTTGACATTTAGAAATAACTTGGGTGGGATCAACAGAGCTATATTATATTTACTTGGGGTGGGAAGTGGAGATAATGGAGCCAAGGTTGTGTATATAAATAAAAATGAAACCCAATTAACTTCTGTTGCCAGCTGAGCAAAAATGGGAAAGAGGAGGGACAAACACATTACTCTTCTGCTTTTCCATTTATCCCTCATACAAAAAAAGGAGGGAGATATTAAATATGTCTGTCATACTAATATCTTGGCAATAGCTCTAAGCAAACAATTAAACCCCCCACTGAATGGAAAAAGCAAGCATCATAGCAGGCAGGCAATTTAAAAGAATATAAAGAAGAGGAGAAGTAATGAATTTAATGTTACCATTCTCTAATGGGAATTTGGATAAGATGCAAGAAATGGGGTAACAAATGATGTAACTGAAAAATTTACTGGCAGAACAAGCCTTTTTGAAAATTTGAAATGATGTTTTGAATTTGCATTTAAAATTTTAAGAATTTAGGTTATCATGCCCTTGTTCTTTGTAATGTTGAATAAGAATTCTAATTAGCTCACTAATCAATGTCAATCAAAATTCGATTTTTTTCCTGAATCATTTTTATTAAGTTCTAAATTTGCTATATGTCAATCCATTTATATTTTAGGTCTCTTTTAGAAGTCATGTGAAAGTTTTTGTGTCCCCTCTTTCCTCAGGATTTTAACACGTTTTACTATGTAAAAACTTTAAATAATTTTTATAGCTTCTATATTTGGAAAAATTGTAATTGTTTTATTACTAACTCCCATTAATATTCTCAAGTGACAAAATTTAACTAATTGAAATTATTTTTGTTACTAGAGTTAAGGGCATTAACTCTAACAATCTATAAAACTAAGTGTATGATAAATAAGAAAAAATACAAAAAATTTTCTCACCATTTGGGGAGATAATCTCTTGATTGCTAATATTTACATCAGGTTGAAATAAATCATTTGGCTAAAATGTGAAAAGATTAATTCTATCATAACTATTCTTGATCTGTTGAAATATGAAATACTGCACTGTTAATAAAAAATGAGCTTGAATGATCATATTGTCACAAGAAGAGCAAATAAAAATCACTGTAGTATTTTGTCACCACACATGGAAATATCTCATATAAGCAATTAGGGTTTACTTAAAATGTTTAATGTATAGCTATACAATTTGAATACGTAATATTTATATACTATATTACATATAATACTTAATAGTTGAAATTAATTCAAATGCATTTCATAATAAATGGAAACTTTGCATTCAATATTTTCCTATGGGATACTTTTCTTTCTCTATTTTTCCCTCACTAATTCTCTTCTTCTTTCTTTTTAGCTATAAACTATTTCCAAGGTCACATGGCACTTATAGGAGGCAGAATCCTGAAATGGCCCCCAAGAATCCTGCCCTTGAGTTCAGGATCTGTGTAATCCCCTCCCCATGAGTGTGAGTCATATGAATACAATATAATTTCACTCCCACAGTTATTATTATTGTTTTTGGGGGTACTTGTAAAGAGAGTTTTCAAATGTAATTAATATCTCTAATCAGTTGGCATTGAGTTAATGAAAAGGGAGATTAAGTTGGGTGGTCCTGACCTAATTGAATGAGCCCTTTAAAAGTCAGAGAGATTCAAAGCAGCAAAGATGCTCTTATGCTGGCCTGGAACAAAGCAAACAGCCATGCTGTGAACTGTCTATGGAGGAAGCTCCATAGCTAGGACCTCAGAACCTGGCCTCTAGGTTCGGAGAGCAACCCCAGGCTGACGGCCAGTAAGAAAATTGGGACCAGGGTCCTACAGCTACCAGGAGCTGAATTCTTCCAACAACCTTGATGAACTTTACAGGAAGACCTCAATCACCAGGTGAGAACTCAGTACTGGCTGGCATCTCGATTTTGCTTTGTGAGACGTTCTGAATAGAAAGCCCAGCCATGCTGTTCCTGTACCTCTAACCCACAGGAACTGGCATGATAAATATGTGTTGTTTGGAGCCATTAAATTTGTGGTAATTCGTTACACAGCAATAGAAAACTAATACAGTCCTAGCGCTTTACTGAGTCATAGGAATTTTATTCTCTAGTAAAGAAAACATAATTATATAGTTTCAGGAAACTTTACTAATCTCTACTTCTATCTAATGAAAAACATAATCACTCATAAGCTTGTCATTTGCTGAATGACAGTTATAACTTCATACTACTCCTTTATATCAGTCTATCTAAATACTCTCACAATATGTCATATTAATTTATATTCTGCAGAACATAAGCTTTTTAGGTCTACCTTACATTGTGAGTGTTATCAGATTACTGTCATATGCAAAAATGGAACACCAAAAAACATTTCATTCAGAAAAATCAGGCTTGTAAGATCATAGAGGTTGGAATTCCTATTAGGACTCATATGCTTGCAAACAGTTGCAGGAATTTCATATACCTCCCTTAAGCTACTCTTGGGTTTCCATTAATATGAGGAAATCTAGTTCCCACATGGAAACTGGAAATACCTTCTAAGAAATATTTTCACTTAGTAAAATGGAGAGCATTACAAGCAACAATAATCAACAATATAACTTCAACACAGCCATAGAAGGAATAATCTATACTCATGCAAAGCTGGTTCAAAACTTGGGAAAGTAGTGATTCCTACATCCTCTTTTTGTTCAAAAGAGAGAATATATGGTGAGTTCTTCTATATTCATGAGATGTTAATCCCCCCTGAGCAAAGCTTTGCTAAATACATGTCCACCTCAGTATTTCTTTTAGCTTGTAGATAATCAATGATTAATTTGAATAGTTACTTTATATATTGAGAATTGATTCCTTTAAAATAATTGCTTTATCAAACTCACAACTAATGAAGACGGAGTGCACTGTATGGGGGAAGGACACACCTCTAGCCCTGGCTTGGGCAAGGCAAAGGCATTACTTGTAATCAAAATGTTTGTACCCCATAATATTCTGAAAAAAAAATTGCTTTATCTTACTCTTTTTTCTTCATAACTGATGATCATTAATTAGTATCAAGATACAGCAGAGAATCACAAAAATTGAAATAAATAAATATACTGTAAGTTGAGTAATCAAGTCTTTGAATGGTTCTGTGTGCTAATAACTATTTCCTTACCTTTAGCTGTAAGAAAAAAAATTGCTTTTTATCAACCTAGAATCTTATAAGATTAAAGACTGTGAACAAGGGGGAGTGTTTAAATAAAACCCAATGGATTACTGTCCAGTATAAAAAAAAAGTCTTAGGGGAACTTGCTCTGAATGAAGATCAATGCACATTCACATAGCATAAATAATAATGAGATTTATACTGATGAGACGGTATGCTTTGGCATTGTGCTGTCAGAGACACAGAGAATTCCTGGCTTTCTGCCAATCAAGCTGAGCTTAAAGGGCATGTCACAATGTTCAGATCATGTTACATTAATGAAAAGATTACACAAAAGAGAAACAGATATCCCTAACTTGTTTCAATATTCTATCAAACATTATAAAATACTCCCTTTCCACTTCCACCTCTCTGATTTGTGTGATCTTCTTTCTACTGGTTTCTTAGCATAAAACTAGAAATCCGCATAAGGATTTTAAAATTAATTATTTTTGTAACTAATTCTATTCAATTAAAATACAAGAAGCACAGACAATTATTTAAAAACTTGTGATGTGCAATTTTAGAAGAAGACAACAAAAACACTAAATTTTTATAAAGGTTTGCGAAACACTGAACCTACACTTTAGATGATTTGAGCATTATAAAGTGGTGAGGCCTGAGACAGAACTCATTCTGTATATGCACATTTAGTTATGATGTATGTTAGAGCACAATATAATAGAGGAGAGGAAATAATTTATAATTAAAATCACATACTTCCACTAGACTAATGAGCCTTCAAGATCTTCAATGGATACTTTAATTCACACATCCATTCAGCAAGAACATTTTTATGGGGCTGTTGTATTTACAGCACTGCCCAGAATTCTAATACTGGAGAGAGGAAGAAGCAGAAAACACAATTTTCATTCTGCATAGCCTACCATGTATGTGCAGTGATAGATAAAGAATATATAAGCAAAGACTCCAATAAACTTCATGTAGGTGCTACAGCACAGTGGAAGCAAATGGGGAATGAGAGTTTGTCTATATAGCACCACCTGTTTGGACAAATAAACAAAAATTCAAATAATAAACCATATGGTGATATATGCAATGGCAAATTGCCACATATGCGAAAGCATAATTTTTTTTTCTGTAAAGTTTAGAGTAGTCTAGACAATAAATTTCAACTAACTGCATCAACTAGATGAAAAATTTATCTACACTGAGGTATGCTGGTGAGTTTGTAATGCCTGTCTTAAAAAACGTAGACTCTCTGGACTTGAAGAATATTGACAGAATTCCAAAAATGAAAGGGTAGAATGAGCCCTGTGTATTGAGTTGGAATTGAACATATCGGTACAAATTCCTGGGGAGAGACAAAGAGAGAATATAAGTACATGTGACATATAGATAAATAATGCACAGTGTTTCAATTGAGGAACACATAGTGTAATGTGGAAAACATAATGAGGGAAAGAAACCTCAGTAATAATATAGGATGATAAAGTTAGGAGACAGAGAAAAAGAGTTTTATAGAAACAGATACTTAGAATAACCAACTCAGAAAAGGGTGAAAGAGAGGCTCAGCAATCTTTTTAAAATAAAAAATGATGCCTCAGTGGAGTCTGGATGGATCAAAGTAAGAGCTGAGAAAGGTCTGGGGGTAGCATATTGGTGATGGGCATGGGTGCCCCAGATAGAAGGAACCACACATGCAAAAGTGCATATTTAATAGAAGCCATGGCCTGTTCCATTTGGAACACTGTAGAAAGGGATGACATGACAACAGAGAGGTGGTAAGGGCCAGTAAATCAAGGTAGGTATCAGAAATGTACAGTGACATCAAGGATCGTAAGAATACTGTAGCAGGGAAATACCAGAGATTAAATTTACAGAGCTCTCTGGTAGCAGTGCCTTCAAAAGAGTAAGACCGAAAGCAAGAAGGGAAGTTTAGGGATGACACAATTATGCAGGTGATAAATAATGAGAGTCTAAGACATAATGAAAGGTTCTGGAATGGAAAGGAGAGACTTGTTACATGTGAAGAGTGAATTCATGGGATTTAGTGTTTGATTTCCTGTGGAAATCAAAGTAAACGAGTTGAAAATAACTCCCATTTTCCTGGTTCAAGCTATTGGTTGGATGGTGGTTCTATTAAAGCACTATAAAATATAGAGAAAGAAGGAGATACAAGAGGGAGATTATGACTGTAAGCCAAATCCCAAGCAAAATGTGATAGAAACACACAGAATGAACAGAAATCAGAATAAGGGTTACAACATAAAAAGAAGTCTAAGTGTAGATATGCTGCAAAAATATTACTTTATACAAAATAACATATGATGTTTTTACTGTCTAAATTGATTTCCAATGGATTTTCTGTTCTAAGATATTCAAAACTTATAACAAATTTAAAATCCAGCTTAATGCCTTTCAGAGGCAATTGAGGTAAAATGCTTTTGTTTAAATTGCCAAGCTCATTGTTGAACACCATCATACAAATCATCAAAACATTCTATTTTCAGAATAATTACTATTTTAAAATACTTAAAATGTGTACCACGTAAATGTAGTATGTTTTAAATGAGCTTCCCTAGTTGAAGCTTCCCTAGTGTATATGGTTTGCTGAACACATTTTGCAAAGCCATGTCTAAATAATATGAATTATGCTAATCATTCATGTTATCTTTTATCTATCCATCTACCTATTTGCCTAACTTTAAAATCAGGAATCATTATATAAAAATTTTTCACTAAAGATGAGCATGATCTTCAAGTAGTGGCATCCCAGTGACCATAGGGAAACGATATGTTTATTACAGAATCTTTAAATTATATTATGCATACATTGATATCATTACACAAACTAATGAATGAGTTTAGTTCACTGATGCCTTAAAAAGTTCACAAAATACTGTCCTATTTACCCAAATTTAAGAGATTACATTTATTTTTCATCTCCTTTGGAACATAATTAGGATATGGATTATAAACAATACTGGAAAAGGTTACAATAATACTTTATTTCAATGACTTGGTCTTCCAAAGCTAACTTCACTTTGCTATTTTTGAAAGTTTTTCATCTAGTGTTATAGAATGTCAGAGATAGCTGAGCATTGGATTATAGACAGGTTTTGAAGGAATGATTTTACACTAAGAATCAAGAAAACAAAAATTCAGTTATCCTAAATAGACAAAACCTTAGGGTGTCCCAGAGAAAAAACAAGTTATAAAACTTTTTCACTTTGATCTTTGACATGTTTTAAGAGATTTGTCTGGACTCCTGATGGGCTTAAACCTAGAGAGACCTGGAACTTAAAAAAAGAAGACCATCTTTTTATTCCTACCTTTCATTATTTCAGACTGAAATGGCAAAGTGCCTAGATACTATGGAGGTAAGTGCCAGAAGCAGCATTAAAAATTTGGCTCTTGTTAAACGCCTTCAAAGAAACCTCTGTTTTCATCAGGAAATGGCAATTACATGGATAACATGGCCTACCAAGGTTTATTCTAGAGAAGGGGAATGGATGATCCATACTGTGGATATTTTCTTTGTGTTTATTAACACTTTTTACACAATCAGTTCTGATAGAGCGTCTGATAAAAATTAGGGTAGATATAACTCAGAACTATACATACTACTGTTTTTTTTCCTCCCTACAGTTTTCACTCCTCCTGTATTAACACAACAAATCCTGATATGCATTTATTTATTTAGACAAAATCTTGCAATCAACTAGGATAAAAAATGCTTTGGTTCATTTTTTTATTTATGTTTTTCTTCATTGTTCAGTTAACAATTAAATTCATTCTTCAGTCTCTTTTTTAAGAGAATAAACCACCATATGGGTGAAACAATTTTTTGCATTTAATTTCAAATTTTTTATCATTGGTTTTAGCACCCCGAGTGCTCTGAGACATGTACTTTGCCTCACATGAAAGGCAGTATAGCACTGTTTAGAATCACATTTCATTATCTGTGTGACAATGAACAAATTACTTAAATTCTTTATGCATTAATTTTCTGATCCATCAAGTGGGTTTGATAATAATAGTACTCTTTTTTCCCCCAAGGGCTATTATTAGGATGAAATGAATTAATACATGTAACATATTAATGAGTTAATATATGATCATTTCATATGTGGCAGATTATAAAGACTATATATGTGTTGCATCTTATAATGCTTAAATATTCCAACCTTAAAGGGAAACAATGTTTTTCACTCTCAGATTTCATTTTCGAAGAAGAAATGCTATCATATGAAGGCTTCAAAGGAAAACAATAAATCTTTAGATTGTAGACCTTTCAGAGGGATAAGTAAAGGGATTTTAAATGGAACGGGATAGAATCTCTCTAAAGGGATTTTAAATGGAACAGGATAGAATCTCACTTTTGTCTTCTACTCATGTAGACAGTGTGGTAAAATGAGACACAGCAATGTCCCTCATTGGGAATTGTCTCCATCTTGGAAGACCAAAAAAAAACAAGGTGAGATTCCTGAGGTATTTGTCCCTTGACCTACAAAAAATGTTAATGTAGTTAATAAGATAAAATTTAAAAGCAACAAAAATTCAAAAATTTGAAATAGTTTTTGAAACTTCTATATAGAAATGGAAAAATCTACATGGTAGCACTTGTTGCAAATGTACTGAAAAGACCATAAATGTTATAAGAGGTCAGAAGAATAGAGGTTAGGAAAGTCCAAAAAGGGACTGGAATATTTAGGACATGCCCTTGGATTCCTTTTTTTTATCATTATTTTAACATTCTACTTTTAATAAAAATATTAATATCTATTATATAGATTATGATTTATATTATATATACTTACTAGCAAAGCATTTTACAAACAAATTAGGGCTGAGAAAGTTTCACTCTAGCACAATTCATGAATCTTGACATTAATTTTCTCTCCAACTCATTTAAGAGACCAAGACTTACTTGGTGAGGTAGATGGGAGCAAAATTTCATTTGAAATATATTTGTATGTTTTAATAACTTTCCTATAATATTCGTAAAGCTCATTCTAAGTTATTTTTCACATTATTTTCAAAATTTTAATTCCTAAAATGAATACACAGCCTCCTTAATGGGAAAGTTGGTACTGTTTATTATGGAAAGGCAAATATAAACACTATGTGGATGTTAAGTAGAAGTGTTTGAGTTCTGAAGTAACAACAGCATAAATACTGTAAATACGAAGATCATGTATATAGATTCATTTATCATTATCAGACATTTATATTCATGTTTACCATAAACTCTATTTCTGTAGACCTCTTTACATTTTGTTAGAAGGCAATTTACATAAAAAAATGCAGCTGAGATGCAGCTTCTTGTTTTCAATAAGATATTGGTTTATTCCCTCCTAATTTTACAGCTGGTTTGGCTGAATTATGTACAAGAAAATAATTTGAGCAAGGCCAACTTGAGTTGGTGATTCTGTTTACTTACAATGTATTTGTCTTACTTTGGGACTTATTTCTTTCTTCATTTGACTTTTCATTTGTGGAATTAAAAGTTACCAGAGTTCTGTCCCAGGTTACTTTGACAATATATCTTTAGATGTTTTTGTGTGTTTCTTTGCATTCTTATATAAACTTCAACTTAAGTAGTTTTAAAAAGCGGGACTTGATTGAAAACCACATATTACATAAAAAATAAATTTATAACTTAGCTATTCCAAAGAGAATATGAGGATATATCTCATATTTTCAAATGAGTCTCATAACCATGAATAATAATTTTAAAATTTTATAATTTTTAAGCAAAGATTTTGATAATTTTAATGATAAATCATATCAGCAAGACTGTTACATCAGCGGCAATTTTTTATTTGTGTTTTTCAATCTTCCCATACCTCATGTAAAATATAATGGCTTAGATAACCCAAAATGTAATATTTCTATCTTGTGTAGAGTGCTTAAGTACATTCATTCTCAAAAATCTTCATAAAAAGAATAATGGGGGAAAAAACTGAATTTGAAGTCTGTACTGCAAGTTCTGGCTCAGTTCAAGCACATATTAATTAATGACATTTGTTAAATCACTTAACATCCCTGAGATTCAGTTTCTTCATATGTAAATAGGAATAACAACAAATGCCCTGCATTTCTGACAGGTTTATATGAGCATTATGTAGTACAATTTGTATCAAAGTATTTTGTAGGGAGTAAATCACTATCCAAAATATTATGAAAATAGTGCTTTCCACCTCAAGCAGGGTCCTAAAGCTCCTTTTGAAGGCAATTTTCATCACCTTCCTCTTAACTAGTCAAAAATTCTAAATGTCTCTTCCACACTCTGCTACTTTTTACTTTCAAGCTATCTGGCTGAGCTAAAACCTATTCAAAGTATTTCCTTGCTGGGGAAGCTTGCTTTTATTCATCATCTCAGGTCTGTCTCCACTTGAAAGCACAATTCAACTTTATTAGGAGGTTTTTGTAATGATAATGTGGTACATTCCTTCAAACATAAAGAGGTACGAAATAGAAAATTATGCTAATATATAAACACAAAAAGCAAGTGAAAGACGAAAATGTTTTTATCTGTCAGAACTCTAATCCCAAAGGAATTAAATAACAAGCTTCTCAGAGGAGGAAAATCAAGTTAAATGGAAAATATTATTATACATTAAGAGGCAAACTAATATCCAAAGAAGGGAAATGTGGAAATAGCAGGATCACTCAACTAAAGGTTCCAAAATCCAAATTGTAGATAAAAATGTGCACCTTATGAGCTTTCTGCCCATGATCAGATAGCTGAATCTTTCTGAATTGCTTAGTATGAACATTTGAAATGATGCTCTTGGCAAATTAAATAAGTCTTATTTGATCTTCTATGAGGGTGGAGTAAGATTAAATAGGGCATGAATGTTTGCTTTTGGTGGGGTTCAGAACACACTACCCCAAAATATGGTACCTTAGCATTTGAGAAATCAGCAGAAGCAAGAAGTCACTCTCACCTTCCTCTCACCCCTTTTCCCTGAAGCAGGTCATAACACCCTCATCGGAGAGGTGTCCTGTCTGTACCCAAAGGAAAAAAAGAAAGGAACACCCTTATCTCTAAATACAGGGGGACAAGGAAGTATATGAACAAGCAGGCCTTGCTAAGTTCTCCTCAGTTTATTGCCATTAGACCATACCCTGTTGTCCTCTAATCATATTTCTCCACAACTATCCCTTCTTCATCAAATCTAAGCATAAAAATACACAAGTTTATATGTTTCTTTGGGTCTTCATTAATGAAGGCTCCTGTATCATGTAAAATTTCTATGTCTCTTATTAATCTGTCTTTTGTTATAGGGGCCTCAGCCATGAACCTAGTAATGTATAAGGAAAGAATATTTTTCCTCCCCACACTTTAAATCATTAGCTACCCATTGAGAAAATTCACAATGGGCATTTTAATGGTTTCTTGAAATCATATACAAACATGTAAATATATTTCTAGGAAATTATTAGAAATTAAATTTGTTTGCAGATAATTAATAAAATTAAAGCATTCAAATAGTAGGGGACAGAAAATCTTGAGATTTCATGTTGGTATCAAAGAGTAGTAATATGCTTGAAGAAGATATTTAAAAAATATTTTTTTCTCTGTTTTTGACAAATACACTGTTATAAAACTTTTAGATAAATAGATTCTAGATTTAGTAGGGGACAGTTATCTATGTAATCTACATATTGCCTACCAAGAGGTCATCCCACCTTTGCAAAATCATCTTCAATGATGAGGAATTATTCCCTTTTCAAGGAAGCACATTTCATTTTCAGTCAACTATAATTAATATTAAGTCCTTCCTATCACTAGCAAAAATCTTTTTTGCTGCAATTTCCACCCTTGCTACTCCTTAAATTCTTAAAGAACCTGCCTTTCCCTCTTGTATATTACAGCCTTTAAATTCTCGAAGACATTTTGTTCTCTCTGGATTTGCTCTCTCGAAGCTAAATATTTTGGATTTTTTTCAACTATTATTTCTTATGACCCGGTATCAAGTGCCTGCACCGTCCCAGATCCTCCCTTTGAACAAAATCCAATGCTACAACATCTCTTAAAGGTGAACAGAACATGTCAAGAACCGGCTGAACAGTCTAGAGTAGATTTGAATTATCACTTAGTTAAACACTGAAATTTTTAAATCTTTATATTACACTACTAAAATGTTATCACAGCACAACTTTATAAAATGGTAGCCCTTCACTGTGTATGCTCAGCAGATGTAAAACAGATAAAAATTTATATTTGTACCTTTTCATGCAATTATGTATAAATGGGTAACACCATAACAGAAATGATCTTAAATGACATGGGATATATATAAATAATTAATTTCAAGATTTTACTAACTTACCCACACTGTACTAAAAAACATTTAACACAGGTAATACACATACATTGTATAATTTTATCTGGTAATTAATATCAGCTGTTATCTCAGGAACTGATACTAATGTTGCTCCTATCCACAGAAAGATGTAATAAATCCCAGTGCATGATTTTGTTGCTTTTGCCAACCCTGGCTTTGGTGTTGGATGTTTTTCTTTGGTAATTATTTTAACATTTTCAATACTTACAACCATATCTTTTAGTTATTTGCCATAATGTCTAAAATAAATAAGTAATTGCATTGCATTGGTAAATTCACTTATTATTTCTATGTTCCATTTAAGTCTCAACAAAGTAAATATTTGTATGGCCTAGAGCAAAGTAATTTTATGTTATCATGTTTCTATTTAATGTGTATACATATATTTGCATGTGCTATGTATGAATAGACTCAGCATACTATTAATAACAAGATAATCTAAAGATATTGTATAAACAATAAAGGCCAAAAATTTATCAATATAAATGAGTCTACTAAAAATAGAGGTCATAATTCTATGAATGAATAGAAAAATTATTTGAGTATGATTTTCAAACCATAAACATTTTTATACTAATAAATTTTATATGCTATAGATTAAAATATAAATTATAATATTGATTTTAAATTTTCCAATTAAACAAAATTTAATCTAAATTTAACAAGATGTTTGGCCCGCAAATTTCAATTTCATAAACCTCATTTAAATCAGATTCAAGGTAGATATTTTTTTCCAATTATATTAAGAAAAACATTTTTTGTTAGAGAATAGAAGGTACTGATAAATAAAAGACGTACAACATTTAATTGATTTGATCAAGTAGTTGAGTTCTATCTATAATTTTAAATATTTAAATTTAGTAACTTTATTCTAAAATTCACGTAGCATAGACACATGAAACTATCGATAATTTTACTAAAATATATAGTTGTAAATCTCCATGAAAATAAAGATAATGGCAATAATATTAATAAGAATAAACATAATCGCTCAAGAAGTTAGTTTCATTAACTCAGTCAAGACCATTAGCCTATAAATTTGCTCTTATTGGTAGAAATTTCTAGGGAGAAGTGGGGAGATAGATTAATCTTAAGCAGGGAAGAATAAGTAAAAATATATTTATAAGTTTTATCAATTTAAAATAACAAAGAGACAATTTTCATTCAGTTACAAAGTGTTACTATAATCACAAAATCAACAAACAAAAAACAAGTGTTTTACATAAAACTCTTAAATTCCTATTAAAGGTGTCATAGCTGGTCGGAAATTTTAACATAAGCTAATATCGCATGTTTTGTTTTTTTTTCTCTTTATCATTTACATCATGGCACTACAATTTGGAAGCTGTGCAGCTCGTTACTCCAAGACAAATCTCACCTAAGAGGATATGGCAGTCTTCCACACTGTGGTCTGATTACATTAGACCGAGTACGGCTAAAGAAAGAAATATTTTGACAGGGGAGATTGCACTTGAACACATCAAAGTGTCAGTTCAGATATGTGGCATCTGAAAAGCACCCTCCCCTTTTCCCCATCGCATGAAATTTGCCACCTCTCATCGTCTCTTCCAGATGGTGTGCTGAGTTCTCTTCAGCTTTATTCCTAGAGAGCTCGAGTCGACATCAATCTGTTATGCCATTTTCTTGTAATACTAATGTGGCTTATTTATCAATGCCAATTAATCAATGGCACAGAATGGGTTCTTCCTTAGCAGCTAATGTAGTTTCATTATTTTTAAATATTCCAAAAAAAATTTAAAAGAGCAGTGACCAGATTGGTAAGCCATGCATCTGGCAGACTGTGGCCACTTAGGAGGCATTCAACTGATGTAAAGGTGAAGCCCTTTACTTCAAAATATAAGAACCATATTTTGGAGGTTATCATTTCTAGCAGAAGGGTGAAGGTAATTCTGTGAGATAACAGGAAATTTAATTTTTTGTCACAGCAAACTCATGTCTGCCTTAATGACCTTATAGCACCATGTAAGGAAGAAGAAAATCCTATCATTCTATCATGTTTATGAGTTTTTAGCTTTTTACCAGTCTTAGGGCATCAGCATCAATACACAAAAGATATGAGAAAGCCACCAATTCTACTACAGTTATTTTTTATGACTGATTTTTTTTACAGTAAACGTAGAATAGGACTTGTGTGGTAAAGTAACAACCATAACGTCATAATGTTGGTGACACTCATGAACAAGAACATTTTCAAATTTTATTTTGAAAAATGAAAAGAAAAATAAATTGATGGTTAAAATGCAAGTTGAAAGCCTGAAGTAGATTAAAGCTGTACCATCAGAATTAATTCATAGGATGAACTAGAGGAACTTCAGGTTTCTTCAAATCCCACCAGAATGAATATAGTTCCAAGATTATTATTTTTCTACTACAGAATATTGTAATCTTCAGGCAATCTGGCATTACTGTAGTAGGCACTCTGAATTTCAGTTCTGTGAGGCATACCCAAATTACTTACCTTTTGGGCCCTGGAATTGGGGCAAAAATCATGTAAGATTTCAAATGATGCCACTAACTAGGGAATGAAATAATACTATTGAACCAGATTCCCCCAGTACAAAGAAGAAGAAAAGCAGAAGAAAGAAGCTGCAGCAAAAACCACAACTTCTCACCAGTAACTGGGATCCAATAAGCAATTATAAAAATGATCCTGATGATCTCTAGTTCCTTCAAGTACCTTCTTCATCAACCTTATCATAGTTAGCAAAAGCTCTGTATGTGTGAGGAAAGGTACACTTTGAAAACATTAGAATGGAACATGGCATTTAAGTTAATTTAGTATAAGCATTCTAAAATCAATATTTTGTACTATCTACTCAATATTGATTATGTACACAATCATCCAGGGAAGGTGCTAGCAATGGAAAGACCTATGGTTCCAACAACATGATAAAGGAAAAATAGGAAAAAGAGAATGGTATAATGTAATCCATGAATAATGAACAATGAGCATATTAATAAAAATATTTTGCATTATGAACAAGAAATTTGTGAGGTATGTGGAAGAAAATAATTAAATAATAAAACTCCTTTTTCTTTTCAGTGTATATCAGCCTCATTTATCCAACATTTTTTTTCACTAGTTTCCAAAGGCAACATTGGAAAGGTCTCAGCCCAAACTGTGGGTTTTACTCTAGAATTTGACATAAAATGAAATTCACAGGTCATGCTTGAAGCATTCTGACAAGATATACAACTGTGATCTTGCCTTTGAAACTTCCAGAAGGCAGAATTTGTGATCAGAATTTACTAAAAAGATAAAAAGTGGAGGAGGGGCACTGAGAAAATAATTTCTGCTTTACAATCACCACACCCATCTTAACCTGTTTTCATTTTCAAGCTCTGAAAAGAAAGCAAGATTGGTAGGAAACACATTTTTCTAGCAACCTTTTATTTCACCCTATGTCTTTTATTTAACCCTGGTAATTTCTCACCCTCAAGCTGTATCATTTTCCTCATGCTTTGCTAGTCCTCTCACCTTGAGTCTCCATCAAAGTCAAAGAAAATATCTTTTCATATTGTATCCATATTTTACAATCTGGTTTAAGTTTTAATTCTTCCAAAACCTTCCCTGAGGATCCCAACAATCTCTCCCCATTTTCACCTCCTGTATCTATATATCACTGTTTATTGTTATTGCTTAATTATCTGTCCCTGTCTCCCTCCTCTATATGATAATAATATGTTATAGTTAACATTAATTAAGAAGTTACCATGTGTCAGACACTCATTTTTATAAGTGACTTACAAGTATTTCCTAATTTAATCCTCACAACAACTCAATGAAGTCGGGTTATTATCATCTCTCTTTTATAGATGTTAAGGGACTTACCCAAGATTAAATTATACTAATGTAGACATAGGATTTAAATCAAGATCATTTGACTCCAGAAACATAATATTATGAAATGTCTGATTTACTTAAGTACTAAGTCTGACAGTTGATATCTCTGGCATTTCACTTTGACACTTCTTGTTTTATTTTTATTGTGAAGGTACATCCTCAGTCTTGCAAATGCACAGTTTGGCTGTGATTATCTTTCAAATTTTTTTTACAGCAATTATTGTAAAACCATGGATAAGTCAAAAATTCATGTTATTTTTGAACATGAGTTCCATCATGGAACCAAGGCAGTGCAGACAGCTTGCAATATCAACAAAGTGTTTGGGAAGGATGTGGCTAATGAATGCACAATACACGGATGGTTTGAGAAGTTCTGTTCCGGTACTTTTAATCTTGAAAATAAACATGGGTGTCCTGAGACCAAGGTAGATAATGATGAGCCAAAAGCTAGAGTGGAAGTGAATCCATCTCAACCTACGTGTGAATAAGCAACAAGGTTTGACGTTACTATTCCAACAACATTGGACCATTTGAAACAAATCAGCAAGGTAAGGAAGCTGGATAGATGGGTTGCACATGAATTAAATGAGCATCACAAGAGAAATTGTCTTGACGGTTACCTTTCTTTGCTGTCACAACATAAAGGCAAACCATTTCTACACCATATTGTTATGTATGATGAAAATGGATTCTTTTTCACAATCGCAAGTGTTTGGCACAATGGCTGGATAAAGATGAAGTGCTGAAACACAGTCCAAAACCAAACATTCATCAAAAAAAGCTAACGGTGTCTGTTTGGTGGTCCAGCGCTGGTATTAATCTGCTGCAGCTTCTTGAAACCTGGTCAATCAGTTACAGCGGATGTCTACTGCAACCAATTGGATGCAATGATGAGGATGATTATGAGTAAGCAGCTAAGATTGGTCGAAAGAGATAGGCCAGTCCTCTTGCAAGACATCGCTAGACCACATGTCGCACAAACAGCACTGTTCAAGCTACAGAAGCTGGACTTGGAAACTCCCTGTCATCCACTGTATTCACCAAACCTTACACCAAGTGACTACCACTTCTTCCAGGCATTTAACCACTTCTTGCAAGGAAAAATATTCAAATCTCAACAAGCTATGGAAAATGCCTTTTGTGATTTCATAGCCACTTGCTCTCCAGACTTCTTCGCTGCTGGCATAAACGAGCTACTGTTAAAATGGCAAAACTGTGTTGACAGTTTAGGCACATACTTTGATTAATTGTACTGTTTCTTGTTTGAGATGTAATAAACTATACTCTTGATTTTAAATCGGATATTTCATATTTAATGACCTAATACAACCTCAAAAGTCTATATAAATTATTTTGGTAAATGTGTGCTTGAAAAACTAGTCATCTTATCTTTTAAAAATAACATTTTCCTAATTATAAAAGAAATACATACATGCTTATCATAGAAAATTTGTAAAAGTCCACAAAAGGATTTGGAAAAAATAAAAGTCATTTATAAATCTTCCTCCTGACTAGTACTATGTCAGTATATTTTCTTTTGAGTATGTTTTCAGTGTGGATGTATGTGTGCTGAAAACTTTGTAAAATATTGATCATATTGAATATATACATTGATAATCTGCATTTCCTCTTAATACTGTATCACAGATATTTCCCTTGTGTTTGAATAGTTTTGAAAAAATATTTTTAATAATTGAATGGAAGTTATCCTTCTATAATGGTAAATGAATAACTCAAAAATCATAAGTACTTCCCTGTGCTATTGTCATATATTATAAATTATAAGAGGTTATATCAGATATGGACTTTAATATTATTCACATTGTCAGTGAAATCTTCCAACGAATTTCTAAGCAACACTGGAATGAAATTGAGAGGTTTAATTCCACTGCAAAAGGTGAAATTATATCATAGAAACACAAGTAAGTTTCCTATTATGTAAAAACATCCTGAGAATGGTATGAAGGTCTCACATCAATTGCTGTTTTCAAGAGTTTAAGGAAACAACCACAACTGTTCCTGTCCAGAGACAAATCTGGATTGTGCTGCCAACCTTATAACCTGACCCTCACCTTGCTTATACCAGCTTGTCAAGGAAAGAGAGAGTCCCGAAGAGCCTTCTGCTCGTCTTCTTGTGCTCTCTATTTCCCTTCCGTCTATTTACACAAAAGGAGGTAGGAGAAAAATTCAGAGGTAGATAATATATTTTAAATGATTTCCATGGCTGAGCTAAATGTAGGGATGTCACTTTGATAGGACATAGGCATCCTGAGTCAACAGGCTTTGCATCTGCCAGTGATCTTTTGACAACCATAGGGGAGCCTTTAAAAGTTAATATGTGATCTTTTATGGGAGCCAGTCTCCAAGAGCTATATCAATGTAGATTAACTGACCTCTCTGGGTTCTTCTTCATGCTCTGAATATGAAAATGACTGTTCATATGTATCTCCAACGCAATAGTCACAGAAGCTTAACATAAAAGGATTGATTTATGCTACTGAGACCACTTCAGCAAAGATGAGAACTGAAAATTGCTTTGTTTTAAAAGCCCAGATTAACTGGATTAATATTTCATTTTAAGCAGCTTGAATGAGGCTACATGATGAGGCAAAATATATTCATTGAGTGTTCTATTCCTACTGAAGAAAAAAAAAGAGGATATTATCTACATTTTCATGACAGAAATCAACATTGCATTTCATTTATTCAACAAAAATGTATTGAACATAATTAAATCAAAGACTCAGTTGAGTTTGTAGGGGATGAAAATTAGAATAAGATAAAATCACTACTCCTCAAAGAGCTTACACGTTGGTGTAAGAATATAGGGAATATAGATAAAATGTAAGGCAGAAAGAGATGTCATAGGAGATGCAACTAAAAAGTCAGTGGTGTGCAGAAGATGAGGAATAATTGACAGCTTTAGGATCAAAAAGGGACTTATGAAGAAAGTGATATTCAAGCTGGATCTTGAAGGGAATTAGAAATGTGAAGATGAGGAATAAGAATTCAAGAAAAGAAAATAATAGGAAGAAAGGCACTAGAGAAGGAAATCTTGAATGTAAATGTAGATAGTAGCACCGTTTCTTTACTTCCAATGTGATTAGATTTCTTCATGTTCACAGTAAGTTAGTTCTTCCAGGATTTACCGTCTAAAGTAGTTTCTGAAATTTCATTGTCTGTTTGTGGGAATGCCATCCTTATGTCTTTTTTCTTCAACTGAAAGAAACCTGTAGGATTAGATGACTTGGAAGTTTCTTCTGGTTCAAAACTCTAAAAATGCAAATCATTTTAAAATTACGTTGAATAAATTATAGAAAAAATATTTATTTTAAGAATTTTAGATATCAATAAATCCCTGGAACTCAAATTATTCAGTTTGTGAAAAGGCAAAATAGTGACATAAAGTAATTATTGTGTCACTGCTTTTTATTTAAATTCTGAAGAGCTATGATTCCTTATCATATCTTCCAATTACTATATGATACTTATTACAACTTGCGATTGGTGTCTAAAGTTAAGTATCTAAATAGATATCATTCTGCTATAAAAAATGTTTTGAATTTCATTTTTATGTCATCACCTGTTACCTTTAGTGGAATGTTGTTTGTATTCCCCTATCAAGATGTGATTAAACTATTACCATTTCAAAAATATTTTTTAAGAATTTCCCCCCATCCTGGGGGTTGACAAGTCTATGGTTGAAAGTTTCTAATTAATGTTGTTATTATTTCCAGCACATTTTTTTATTTAGAAATAGAAATTAATGTGGTGATTTTATATTTTCTTATTCCCCTTAAATCTGTGAAGTTGGAACTGAGCTCTCAAAATATGGAAAAAGTATTGAAAACAAATATAAAACTGTACCAACATTGTGTCATTGCAAGGAATGAGGTTAATTAACAAATGCAATAATGTACCTTTCTAAAACCTTAAAGGCCAAGAACAAAATTTGTATTTCTTTTGCTGACATATTTACTGAGCACCTATTATGAAAAGCACAGGGATCATATAATGAATGAGACAGAGAGGGCTCTGTTCCCATGGAGCTTTCATTCAATTTGGGAAGTGGGCAAAGATAACAAACAAATAAAAAAGGAATATCTGGTAATGATAAGTGAGAGAGAACGAATCTGTATTGAGGGGGAGACACTTAAACAGAGATCTAAATAACAAGAAAAAAAGATATAGCCTTGGGAAGACCAGAATCAAAAGCATCCAAGACAAAGAGTACAGGTTAGTGAGCTGAGACAGGTGGAATTAAAGATAACCTCAGGTTTTCAGCTTAAATAGTAGGTGAATGCTGGTGACATTTGTTGAGGTGGGAAGAACCTGAGAATGACCAGATATGGAAAGAATGTTCAAAGCAGCTTTATTTATAATAGCCCCAAGTAGAAACAATCCAAATGTCCATCAACTGGTAAATAGATTAACAAAGTGTGATATTATCTATGCAATGAAATGCTACTCAATAACAAAAAGAAACAAAATAGTAATATATATGCTACAACATGAATTAAACTCAAAAACAATGTTATTTTTTTTAGAAAGCCAGACACAAAAGACAAACATTTATTGTATGATTCCAATTAAAATAATGAAATTTTCAAAACAGGCAAATCTATAGAGAGAGAAAGTAGAAAGAAAGTGGTTGCCTGAGACTACATATAGTATACAACTAGATTGCAAATGCACATAAGCAAAATTTTAGGGTGATAGAAATCCTATTCTAAAACAAAATTATCTTGATAGTTGCATAACTCTATAACTTTATAAGTTTATTAAAGTTTATTCATTTGAACACTTAAAATGGGTATATTTTATCATAGATAAATTATACCTCATTAAAGCTGTTAAAAATACAGGGCTTCTCCTACATAAAGGAAATCTAATGTAAGGACCTCTTTAAAAATAAGTCTGCCACATAAAATTAAAACACTAGAGTTTGAGATTTAAGTAACACTAGAGGTGTTAATTTGAAATTTTAACAATATATACTTCTACATGGCTTGAATTTTGTTTTTTTACTTTTGTGATTAAAAATCCAAAACATACATACTTAATTGAGGTATTTATGATCAAAATCAAAGGATTGATTTGGATAAACTTTGAGCCCCTGCCCAATTTTTGAATTCATGTACAATGTCATTTAAAGGTTCCATGTGATACAGTTTTATACATCTAAATGACTTTTTGTTAATTTGGGCTTTACTAAATACAACTTTTTGTGTCCTTCTCTAGAAACAGTATATATTTTGTTTATGTAAGTGCTCTTCTCTAGAAAAAGTACACACTTTTTTTATATCATGGCTATAATAAATGACTGAGATTTTATTCTGTCAACTATAAAACCTAGTCTCATCACATTGTTATAGTGGCCATGTCATATGTGATTTTTCATTATGATATACTTAAAAAGAAGGTATCTATCTATATTGCCTCAAAGTAAGAAGTTTTTCCCAAATCTAGAGACTACATTCTTGGGGTTATAGTCCAATTCTTTCCTTCTCTCTCATATTCCACCCAGGTTACCACATTATCTTTCACCCCTCACAAAAATTAATTCAAGATGGATGAGAGACTTAAACCTAAGACATGAAACTACAAGAATTTTGGAAGAAAAAGTTGGAAAAACTCTTTCAGATATTGGACTAGGCAAATAATTTAGGAAGAAGATGCCAAGGGTAATCACAGCAACAACAAAAATAAGTAAATGGGACTCGATTAAATTATAAAGCTTCTACACAACCAAGGAACAATCAACAGAACAAATAGACAACCTACAGAATGGGAGAAAATATCTGCATGCTATATATTTGATAAAGCGCTGAAAACCAGAATCTACAAAGAACTCAAGCAAATCAACAAGATAAAATCAAACCACCCCATTAAAAAGTGGGTAAAAGACATAAGGAGAAACTTCTCAAAAGAAGATAGATGAATGGCCAATAAACATATGAAAAAATATTAAACATCTGTAGCTATCAGGGAAATGAAAATCAAAACTCCAATGAGATATCACCTAACTCCAGTAGAATGGCTTTTATCAAAAAGTCCCAAAACAACAGATGCTGGCATGGATGTGGTGAGAAAGGAACACTTATACACTGTTGGCGTGACTGCAAATTAGTACAACCTCTAAGAGAAACAGTATGGAGAGTCCTCAAAGAACTGAAAGTCAACCTACCATTTGATCAAGCAATCCCACTACTGGGTATTTACTCAAAGGAAAAAAAGCCATTTTACCAAAAAGACACTTGCACTCAAATGTTTATAGCAGCACAATTCACAATCGCAAAGATGTGGAATCAACTCAAGTACCCATCAATTCATGAGTGGATTAATAAAATGTAGTATATGTATACCAAGGAGTACTACTCAGCCACAAGAAAAAATGACTAATTAATACCTTTTGTAACAACTTGAATAGAACTGGAGACCATTCTCCTAAGCGAAGTATCTAAAGAATGGAAAAACTAACAACGCATGTACTCACTATTAAATTGGAACTAACCAATCAGCACGTGTGAGCACATACAGAAGTAAAACTCAAGGAAATCAAGCAGGTGTATGTGTGTGTGTGGGTGGGTAAAATCACACCTAATTGGTACAATGTACACTATTGGGTGATGGGCACACTTATACTTTGACTCAAGCTGTGCAAGAGCAATCCACCTAACTAAAACCTCTGTCATATTCTGAAATTAAAAAAAGGTTATGTAGAAAGGTTGTAGGTATTCAGTGTAGTCATTCAAATTAGTTAGGTTAGTACTAAGTGGTTTCTCAAAATGTCACTATTTCAGCTTTAGACTGACAGGCTGCTGTTGCTTTTTTTTTCTTTTTAAACAGCTTTATTGAAATATAATTTTTAATAAGTATCTCTAGATATTCGAATTCTTTCTTGCTGACCAACAGGAGCTGTGGTCACTGCAGCTCCTAACTAAATACTTTTCTTTTTTTCCAGTATCTTTAGAACATATTTATATTTTCTTCAAAGTTAAAGACTATGGATATAATTTGGGAGTGATGGTATTCCATTATATAGTCAAATACCTGATTTCTACAATGTAATTATATAATTACTAATTTTATTAGGCACAATTTTTACAGAGACTAACCCAGCAACTGCCTTTCATTCAACTATTAGCACTCACTGACTTGAGTTATTGTTTATGATGAAGAATAGTAATTAAGTAAATCTACTATATTTCTGACAACCATAAAACTATTAGACTTTGATTTCCTACTCAGAAAAGCAAGGTAAGTACAAATCTCTCTCGTATTACTAAGGGAACTCTGTAAAATATATATCCATATCCATATACATATATGTGTGTGTGCATGTGTTTATATAACAGAGAATGGAAAGAACTTCAGAACTAGGAGGACTCCTAATTATTAAACTTATGTTTTAAAAGACATCCTGACAATCAAAAGGGAAAATATCATTCATGACATAGGAAAGAAAAGTTGAGACATACAATTAGCTAGAGAGAAAAGCAAACAGTTTTTGTCTATCTTTTTAGCTTCATGCCATTTTAGTGGGAGAACAGTAAGGCAATGAACTAAACTGCTGACACTGCTAAAGAGAAAACTTGATTAAAAACACCATAGAAATTTAGGTGCAACAAGAATGTTTTAATCAGGGAAAAGTTAGAGCTACTGAAAGCTGCTGCCCCCATCTGGGCATTAAACAACAGAAATTTCATGACTCACATCTTTCTTTATATTTGTAAATTCAAAGATTTTTGAACCTATTTATAGGATAACCGCTAACTAACATTTACAGAATGCAAATATTTTATTATGCTTCTCAACATATATAATCACAGGATCACTTCATATGAAAGGAAATCAGTTTGCTAAGATATATTTTTTATTTATGGCAAATTGAATATTGATTTATGTGTATGTATATAGTAAAGAAGTCTGATAATTTCAAAGAGCTTACATGCAGTTAATGAGGTAACCAAAATCAGCTACATAACCTAAAGGTCTGTGTTGTAGATACTCACCTAATGTGGTATACATGTACTCCAAGATAAATATGCATGCCATTATCAATTTAATAAAAAACCTAAACCTAATCTCTGCTTAATAATTACATACAATAATAGATTTAATAGGTAGGGGCTAAATTCTTTCAATGCCATATCTTTTTTCTTAAGAAAAATATTTGAGATGCTCCTTGCCTTTTATTTCATCAGTTGTAATGTTTTGGTTAGTTTTCTTTTTTTTCCCATTTCCATTCATTTGTATTTGTAATAGGTTTTCTATTTCATCAATTGCTACCAGTTGATATTTGCCTCAGCTCTCAATGTTCCTACCTATAAAAGATAATTATGAAGATTATGTTTTATAGGTAGACATTTAAATTAAAAATCTATTAATTTATACTACCATCTGTGTATGGAGTTTGAAACTTTAGGTAATTATGAACAAATGTGTAAATTAACTCTATGAAAACTATTGGAATTAAAGTGTTTGAAATTTCTCAACGACATTTTTTTTTTTTTTTTTTGGGACAGAGTCTCACTCTGTAACCCAGGCTAGAGTACAGCAGCATCATCATAGCTCACTGCAACCTCAAACTCCTGAGCTTAAATGATTCTCCTACCTTGGCCTCCCAGAATGCTAGGATTACAGGCAGGAGCCACTCACCAGCCTCGATGACTTTCTTATGTTAATTTTGGCTGCTCAAAAATCTCCTTATTTGCTTCATTATTTATGATCTCCTCTAGATGGATGAGATTGTCAGATATTTAAATGCCATATATTTAAATTTATTGAGTAATAAAATTATATATTGAATTTGGGACACTATGATTAGTTACAGGAAACATTAGATAAATGTAAAGTGATACAATCTGAATTGAAAATATTCAAATAACATTCTATCTGTTTTATTCAAAAGAATAATAAACTTATGGTGCCACACACATACACACACAAAATCTATCAGTTCAAAAAGGTGAAAAGTAAAAAAGGAAAAACCCTGCTCCCCTGTTCTCTCATTTCCATTTCTCAAAATTACATACTATTAACAGAATCATTTTTAAAAAGACGTTGACAAGTAAATAGTTGTATAACTTTCAGATACTGGGAAATTTTGCCACAGAAAGTTTTAAAAATCTGGCCCACAATTAAGGAGTTAGTTTATTTAGCAAATATGGTCTAGGACTGGCAATAGCAGCTCAGCTTCAATTGGTGGGTACAAAATTCTTCCAAATTTTCTGAGGTGAAAAGTTTTATTCTATAGATGATACGTGTGACCCAATTTAAAATGTCTTTGCATTTTCAATTCCAGTAAGAAACTGAATTCCTGTTAAGGAAGAATTACATAGACAGTTTGCTTTTTATTTGAAAAAGTGCTTTCAGCAGAAGTTTATTGAAAACTAGCATACTAGCCTATGAAGCTAAAAGTATTCAGCACATTCAGATTCATTTGTTCATTAATTTATCCATTTGATGAATATTTAATGTGTACTTAATATGTACCAGACATCATTCTAGGCACTTGGAAAACAGCAAGGAATAAACTAAAAATAATCCCTTCCCTCAAATACTTCATATCCTCCTAGGAAGAGGAAACGGACACAATAAGTAAGTAAAATATATAACATGTTTGACAGTAGTAAGGAATAAGGAAAAAACAAGATACAAAAATGAGGACAGCTAGTGTTAAGGAAGTTATAATTTTTTATTGAATGGTCAAGATAAGGCATTGTTTACAGGACTTTTGAAAAACTACATGAAGAAAGTGAGAAAGGAAGCCACTCACATATATGGGAGACATCCTGAAGCAGGAGTGTGCCTGATATGTTCTAGGTATAAAAAGAGGGTTAATGTTTCAGGAGAAAAACCTACAAGGGGGCCATGGTCGGAGATGAGTTTAGAAAGGTGGTCAGACCATGTAGTTCCTTGTATATCCATTGGTGGCTTTCTGTCAAAGAGACATAGGAAGCTCTGGGAAGCTTTGAGCAGGGAAACATCACGGTCAAATATACATTTTAATACTATGGTTTTTATACTATGAATGGACTGCAAGGGTAAAAGCAAGAAGACCAGGCAGAAGGCCATTGCAATAATTGAAGGAAGTAAGAAGAATAACTTTTACAAGGGTAGTGATAATGAAGGTCTTGAAATGTGGTTGGCCTCTAGCTCCTCAAAATGTCTGGCACTTGGATGTGGGCTGTGATAGAAAGAAGTCACAGATAACTCCCTGATGGTTGGCTTGAGCAACTGGGAGAATCTAGTTGCTATTTACTGAGATGAGATAATAAACTTTGGAGGCATCAGTATATAGCATTAAATAAATCTTTAGGAGGATGGATGTGACTGTAGATTTTTTTAAAAAGGTGTCCTAAACCTAAAACCTGTGGAACATGCCAACATTTAGAGGTAGAAGAGGTAAAGACAAAGGAACAAAAGACACTGAGGAGATCACAAAGGTAGGAGGAATTTTGGAAACATGAAAGACACCTTAAGAAATTGTTTCAAGGGGAAGAGAATGACCCTCTATGTCAAATGCTGCTGACAGATCAAATAAGATAAAAACTAAAATTTGAGCATGCCATAAAGAGGTCATTTTTTTCACCTTGATAAGAGTCATTTTGGTAAGATGGTAAGGTCAAATGACTAACTAACTAACCGGAGTGGTTTCAAGAAAAGATAGAGGAGAAAAGTTGGAGACAGAAGAAGTTAGCCAGACTTCTAGGGAGTTTTTTTCTTGGCAAGGAAAGAAAACAGGATGGTAGCCAGAGGATGACAAGGGGTCCAAAGAAAGTTTTTTTAAATATAGAATAAATAACAAAGTGCTTTTTATCGTGAAGATGCATCATAGAGGAGAGAATTATGAGGAAATCGTCTCTGAAAAGACAGAAGTAGATAATATACTGTTGGAGGGGTTGATCTAAGTCAAAAGCATAGAAAGGTCAACTGTTAGGAAAGAAGTTAGCATGCAGGGGCACAGATGTCAGTAAGTGAGTGGGTGTGATAGCGGAAGCTTCTATTCCAATGTAGATATATGTATTGTAAAAACTGAATAGCTGGAAAGTGCTACATTTCCTTAGGGCATCGACTACACACATGAGACACTCCGATACACAATCAAAAATACCTTAATACGAGTGAGCATCTTGTGAGAGAATTTGCATAATACATTTACATTCTTCTAATATCCATGACAGTTTGACATTTACTTCCTATGTTTACACTGGGGAAAGTCTTCAGTTATATATTACATGCTTCATTAGCTTACTTTTCTTAGAGTCAAAATCTCCACAGATTTATTCTATTTAATGTGAATAAGCATCATGGGTAGGGGTTGCCAAAGTGACAGCACATAATTTGTAACAGTTCCGAGGACCATTTACTAACATGTTAAATTAAAATTTGGTGCAAACTTCCCATTAATCCTCTTATTTTGTATCTGGATTCAAGAAAACAATAAAAGTTAGATGAAACTGAAGCTGGAACTTCAAATAAAAATTAAATATTTAATAATGCTGAAGTATTAATAAATTAAAATTGAATGAATATCTCCAAATTCTGCTCAGGTAGCTTTTGTGATATGACTGTATTCTTGTGCATTCTTCTTCATCTCATCAGTTCTTCCATTTCATTCCATTACAAAAATTAGAGTAAGTAAATTTGCTTCTCTTCTCCATCAAAACCAGTGCTTCTCATATTTTCATGTACTTAAGAACCACCTGGGATCTTTTTAAAATGTAGATTCTCATTCAGTAGGTCTGGAGTGGGGCCTGTAATTCTGCATTTCCAACAAGATCTCAGGTTGTGCCCATGCTGCTGGTTGGCAGAATACAGCACTTGGCATAACAAGGGTCTAAACCACTCTATCTTTGGCATTTGCACAGCAGTTGAGATAATAAATTAATGATTTCATGCCTAATTTTTTTGGTTCCCTTTGGATTTTCTTTAAAAAAAATAGTTAAGTACAGTTATGTGTAGCTTAACTGTGATATGTTCTGAGAAATGTACCCTTAGACAATTTCATCATTGTACAAACATCATAGGGTGTACAAACCTAGATGGTATTGCCTACTACATACCTAGGCTATGTGGTGTAGTCTACTGTTCATAGGCTGCAAACCTATACAGCATGTTCTGTACTGAATATTGTAGGCAACTGTAACACAGTGGTAAGTATTTGTGCATCTAAACATATTTAACTAAACAGAAAAGGCACAGTAAAAATACTATATTATAAACTTACGGGGCCAGGGTGGTATATGAAGTTTGTCATTGAAATATCATTACACAGTGCATGACAATAGAATTTTAAAAAAAATTTTAGTTGATTATCAATATATATATTGCTAAAAGAGCATATATGTCCACAGATAAATTCAAAGTCTTATTAAAATGTTACAGCCTCTAATTAAAAACAAATGAATAAAATTTATAACAATTCCTCAATGCAAAAGGATTTAATCATTATTTTATTTACCAGATTGATGTCTGCAGCTCAGAGCCTAATTTCATACCAATTCACTCATTAAATAACAAAACCACAGGAATGGAGATTAAGTCAAAATGCGGACATCTATGTTGAATGTGACACACTGATCACACCACAGAGGAAACAAATAACCTGAATAGCGTTATTTAAAATTGCAATCTCGTAAGTGGCAATAAACGTTTTGCTATGACTCTGCTGTGCTGTTTTCCCCACACCTGCTCCCACTTGCCAGGTTAGACTGGTTCAATCTGCTCTACTGTGGGATCACAATGATTTGAACAAACCCCCTCAGGGCAGCAATATCCAGGCAGCCAGTGTTGTCTCAGAAGAGCTCCTGACACGATTCCCCATGAATTTGTAATTTTGTTTATGTATATTAAAAGCAAGGCATAGGAAAAAGACGGCATGCTGCTGATGGGAAAATTTTCAAACCTGCTTTCATAAAGCAACACTATCTCTGAAATATTGTGAAAATTCAGCACTCACAGGGTTTATGTGTTAAAAGAGGCTAAGGGACATGTTGTAAAGGTCCAATATCACAAGAGTTGTCACTCTAGAGGGCTAGTTTCTACCAACCACTCTTGCAGTTTAAGACTTCAATAACAGACTGTATCATAAATATTTTGCCACATTTTGTTAGTGAGAGAGGCACTCTCTGAGAAAGTTCAACTTTATTAGAACATTCAGATGCTACTTAAGAGTCCAGTAAAGAGTAATTCATTCTGCCTTAGATCCATTCATGGTTATAGAGCTACATCTTAATCCACCTTTACACACACACACACACACACACACACACACACACACACGCGCGTGTGTGATTTGTTTCTGCCATTAAATGAGGTATAATAGTTAAATATTTTATAAAAATACTTTATATCAATGCCATCTTTCTCATTGTTTTACATTACAGTGTACTCATGAAGATATTCATACTATTATTATCATTAAGAGAAAAATAAATAATAATGTTTTACTACAATGACCAGAAAGGCCATTCTTCAGGAGATACTCACACACACACACACAAAATACATGTATATGTATATGAAAGTCAATCAATGTGCGGGGGGGTAGTGTCATTCACCTCTTAATTAAGTGGCTAATCAGCAAATTTTCATTTTCTAACTGATACGATTCCAGCTTTTTAATCCATAATATTATGCTACAAAGGGCACAATTGCCCTAATCAGCCAATTATGTTTGTTGTACAAATGAGAAACGCAGGACAAATATATAAATAAAATAATTTTATATATATATATATATATATTTTTTTTTTTTTTGAGACAGAGTCTCACTGTGTTGCCTGGGCTAGAGTGCCGTGGTGTCAGCCTAGCTCACAGCAACCTCAAACTCCTGGGCTCGAGCGATCCTCCTGCCTCAGCCTCCCGAGTTCCTGGGACTACAGGCATGTGCCACCATGCCCGGATAATTTTTCCTATATATTTTTGGTTGTCAATTAATTTCTTTCTATTTTTAGTAGAGACGGGGTGTCGCTCTTGCTCAGGCTGGTTTCGAACTCCTGAGCTCAAACAATCCATCCGCCTCGGCCTCCCAGAGAGCTAGGATTACAGGCGTGAGCCACCGCGCCCGGCCAATTTTATATTTTTAAGCCACAATAGACTATCTGCTCTTGATGTAAGAGGTACAAGTTGAGTATCCCTAAATGCTTGGGTCCAGAAGTGTTTCAGATTTCAGAGATTTTTTTGCTTTTTTATTTGTTTATTTTGGAATATTTACATTACATATACTTACTGGTCGAGCATCCCTAATCTGAAGATCTGAAATCTGAAATGCTCCAACAAACTTTTCCTTTGAGGGTCATTTTGGCACTCAAAAAGTTTCAGATTTTGGAGCATTTTGGATTTTCAGATTTGGAATGCTCAACTTATATTTGAGAACATATTAACTCTTTCAAATCACTGGCCATGGTCACATAGACTTTGTGTCATTTAATAAAGATTGCATGTATTTATTCTACCAAGGAGAGCATTGCTTTCTTTCCCATACACTAATCTCATTTGATTTTCACAACCACCTTCATAAAACAGTAAATGAAAAAATTGCTTTAACTAGCAATTTTATTAACATATAAAGCATTATTTTTGATTTGCTGAGTCAGATAATTTGCCTCATCATCATCATTTTATTATTTAAGGAATCACATTAATTACCTCTTGTTGTTCTGCACTGAGGTCAAGAGAAAATGAGTTTGATAGTCGGAAACAAAAGATTATAGGCCAGTGTTGTTGAAATGGGAATGGGAAAGAGAAGAAAGGCACATATAATTTTTTTTTATATCTCTTCCAGAGACAGAAGGGAGGTAATGTTATTAAACATTTATTAAGGAACTATATATGTTTAGTATTATGTTATACGCTTTATTTAATTTACCTAATGCCCTGAGGTAGTTATTGTTATCCTCACATTGTAAGTGAAAACCAAACACAGAGAGGATAAGTCAGTAGCCTGGTATCTCTGGGCTAGTTAGGGACAGCACCGAGATTCCAACCTGGTTCCACATTATTCCAAAACCTAAGCAGTTTTCACAACTGGGTAAAATGAATGAACTAATAATGTTAGTAAATTTCCCAGATAAAATAATTTTCATTACCATAACCTAAACGAGTATCACAAAATAATATAATATTTGTGTGTGAATAGAGGGGGATTTGTAAGAACCAGTACTCTAGTAACTTACATCCAAAACTTGTATATTCCAGAAAGACTAAAACAGGAGGGTTTTATTTTCAGTTAATTAAAGAACGGATCCATTTTTGGTATAATTTTAGATGATAAAAAATCTTAGATAAGCTTGGACTTCCTGATCACTTTGCTCACAATGTTTAATAATTATGAAGTAATTAGGGTTCCCCCTTTCCTAATCAAGGCCAAGATTTTTCCATAGTTAATAAAATTCTAACAATCTTTAATAACTGGCAACCCAACTCTTATTATCTAATATTTCTATTATTTAATATTTAGTTTCTACAATTTTAGAAACCAAATTTGAACTTCCGTCTTCAAGGTCTTCAAATGTATATATTTTTAAATCCCTGAAAATCAGCTTTTATACAAGAAATAAAATTTACTAAAATTTCAGTACTATAAGCTTGTTAAGATCAAAAAGTTTAACTACCCTGCTTAATGCTGCATAAACAATCAAGGAATTGTTAAGAATTCACTCTAAATGCAATGTCATGCATCAAACATAACATTCAATTTTCTTAATGAAGCAAACAAACGAACTTCCTTGCAGTTTGTAATATGTATATATTACCTACTGTGGTAATCTAAGATGAAATAAATTAAGTTCCCACTTGTAAACAGACTCTCATTAAATGTATGAATATGTGAAAGAAAGGTGAAAAAAGCATGGTCTAATGGTTAAGTGACTGTGATTGTCAGTCAATAAAAACAGTCTCCAATCTGTCACTGACTCAAGTATTTGTCCATGGGAAAATATTCTCAATATTTCACAAGCTCTCAATTCATCCTGCTTTTAAAAGCTGTTTACAAAGAATTTTCGCATTTATAATGTGCTTAACAATATTTCAAAAACCCAGTGCATAAATTATTACTTGTGTACAAAACTATTTATAGGGGTGTTGGTTTCAACATAATTAAAAATTAAATATACAGTTACAATTCTACTACCATTAGTAAAGATTCGATTTTTTAAAAATTCAGGGTTCTGAATATCACGAGTCTTGAATAATTTTATATGCTATTTGCAAAATAATATTTTCATGTTTTACTGTTTTCAAAACCTCTCATTAAAGACTACTCTTTAATTACATTAGCAAAACCAAAGAAAATAATTTAAATCTACAAATAGATGTTCAAAAATTCAAACTTTGATTACTTAAAACCGTATCATAGAATTTTAACAGCGATAACAAAAAATACCCCTGTTTCAGCTAGATCTGAGCATCAAATGATAAAGAACTTACATTTTATTTATTTATTTTTTTAGAAAATGCAACATTTATTAGGGCATACTTTCTCCTTCTTTACTTCTTTTTTATTTTATTTTTAATTATTATGGTTACATAATAGTTGTATATCTTTATAAGGTACATGCAATGTTTTCATAAAGGCATACAATGTGAATTAATCAAATTAGGGTAATTGGAATATCCATCACCTCAGGCATTTAACATTTCTTTGTGTTAGGAACATTCCAATTCCACTATTTTAGTTATTTTAAAGTATATTCTAACTTATTGTTGATTATAGTCACTTTGTTATGCTATCATATAATAGCTTGCATTTTAAAGGAATAAAAATAAATCTTAATTTATCTTCTGAATTATAATTTTTGAAGATCTTCATATTGTATGTTTGCACATTATTTGGTAATTGAAAAATTATAGCCTCCAATTTCGTTTTTTTTTTTTACCCTCAAATCATCCCATTTTCCTAAGACTTAAAAATAGAGTAAACATATAAATATAGCCCCAAATAAAAAATAAAATCAAATTATTGCCCCCAAAATGTTAAAATACTTCTTCTTTAAAAATATACTGTTAGGCCAGGCGCAGTGGCTCACGCCTGTAATCCTAGCTCTCTGGGAGGCAGAGGCAGGAGGATTGTTTGAGCTCAGGAGTTCGAGACCAGCCTGAGCAAGAGCGAGACCCGGTCTCTACTAAAAATATAAAGAAATTAATTGGACAACTAAAAATATACAGAAAAAATTATCCGGGCATGGTGGCGCATGTCTATAGTCCCAGCTACTTGGGAGGCTGAGGCAGATGGATTCCAGGTGTTTGAGGTTGCTGTGAGCTAGGCTGACGCCACGACACTCACTCTAGCCCGGGCAACAAAAACAAGACTCTGTCTTAAAAAAAAAAAAAAAAAAATACTGTTAATAAAAGCTAACTTTGAAAAAACAATGCATTTCAACAAGCCAGGGAAAATATTTGCCATTTCTCTTTATCAGTAATCAAGTTTTAATAGAACATTGAAACCACGTAGTTAAAGCTGCCTAAGTAGTAAAATCTAGTTCCAGAAATGTGTTTCTGGAAATTTTTTAGCTGGTATAAAAAGAATGCTACAACCTGCATTAGCACCTTTGTGTTTAGTGCCTATAAAACTCATGAATTGGCATATAT